>JAVXUP010003137.1:0-83825 GCA_033070095.1 Escallonia herrerae | reverse complement strand
GCGTGAAATGAGGTCTCTGTCTCCCAATTTATCACTTTCAGAACATGAAAACCAGTCTCCTACTTCGGTGTTGTCTGCAATTGGTTCAGACACCCTTGGTACAACAGATATGGATTCACCAGGCGGTAGTCCATCACCAGTTTCATCTGCTGCCGAAGACAAACCACACAGCATCTTACTATCCGAATCTTGTCCATCACCTGAAGATAACGGATCTTCCTCACGCGTCCAAGATGCTACTTTGACATTGGAAAATCAAGTTCATGTGGTAAGCAATCCAACAACATTATGCTGCTTATACGTTATGTATTATCACAATGTTGTTGATGTCTTGGCTATTCGCTCATACTGTTGGTGTAAATGTCCAGAAACTGGAGTTGTTTCCCCAAGACGGTGCTTCTGCCAAAGAGAGTTTAGGCAAGGCAGCATCCACACACAGTCTGAAGCTCTTTGGCAAAACGGTGTTGGTTACAGATTCCTATCGACCATCGTCTCCGGGGTCTTGCAGATCACTGCCTTTGGACACGAGTGATGAGAGACCTGTGCAAACGCTGCCCTGGAATTTCATGCCTGTGAAAATTTCATCAGGAGATGCTAAATGCCGATGGAGTGCTTCACCCTGTGGAGCTCCTCTTTGTTACATGCAGTTTGCAAATGAAAATTTGGGTGCAGAAAAAGCTGGTTCTGCTCCTCCTGTGCCATGGTGGACTCTTTATGGAGGTGTATCATATCCTATCTTGCAATTGCACAACCCACTTCTCCTTAGAACACATCCGTCTTCTGATGGCGAGGAAACCCAGGATACAGAGCTTCAAAAGGAAGGATCTTGGACTGGTTCAAACACCGGATCATTAAGTGCTGGGTGTCATGATGATGACAAAACCTCAGATGTTGAGACGCAGAGCCGCCAGTATTTCTTTAACAACGAGGAGAGAGAACATAGGCCGACATTTACGTTCAAACCAAGTGAGGGAACAATCTTTCCAGTGCAAAAAGCTAGCGTTCCCAAGTGTATGAAGGGGTTTGTGCCATACAAGAGATGTTTAGCAGAGAGGGATACCGATTCATTAACAATTACTGGTGAAGAGAGAGAAGAGCAGAGAATTCGCCTTTGCTTGTAGCCTGTAGTGTGTTCCACGGTTGAACACCCTCGGTGCAGTTTCATTTGTTAGCGGAGGATTTTCAGCAGTTTGAAGATATCGTTCAGGTACAGAGTAATCTTAAACTGTAGCGCTGCAGCTGCTAGGCGACTGCAAGGACATAGCTAGAGCCATGATCCCTGCAGCTTTTCCATAATCTAGTACCCTTTTTTGTCTTCGAGTCTTCAGATTAGCTGGGACAACTTCCTCTGTAACTTTTGAACATTCGCTTTAGTTTTGCCTGGGGATGGCTGTTCTTTCCCTTTGTGATTATTCTTTTTGCACTGTGAATTCCCATGGCTCTCAGAACTTCGTATCTTGGTCCCATTGTCAGCAAGATCTGTAGTTGTTCATCCACTGTACTTGGTAAGGCGTATAGTAGAAAGCTGCATTTAGTCAGCTTACATCAAAATCCTGAAATGTTGGTGCATCTGCTATAATTTTATCACTCCTTTCTACGCTTATTGCTATGGCCTCTGCAGAAAAGATTGCATGTTCTTTTTTACCAGTGCAGCATTTGCTGGGAAGGATTGCGCTCTCACAACAAAATCAGCATATATGGCCTTCATTCCTTTGGAGAGTTGGCTCCGCTCTCCTCTTACCTTTATTAGGTTCTCAGGAGAAAAGAGCGTTATGAGGTTCTCAAGTTTTGACATGCCCTGCCATCTCCGAAAGAGTTCATCACTCATTGTACAAGAGAGTGGCACTTAAACCGGTTCATTTGGTTCCAGTTATACTATCCGCCTTCTGTTTTAGTGCTGTTGGTATAAGCCTCAAGTCATTTTGCCGTACGAGAGAGGATCTACTGGTGATGTAGCAGCAGGGGATAAGCCTGGAGGGTGTAAAGATAAGAAGAGAATGAATTCCCGTCACTGAAATCTCCATCAATTGACAGCACATTGAAATTCTTCCACGTTCTGGAATCTGGTACGCTTTGTCATCAGTTTCATTGAAAGAATCCGTCGCGTTGCGTACTTGGTTTCGCTGAATTTGTCAATAACTTAAACCAATTGAAAGCCAACACAAAAGCTTAAAGCCTCTTCATCTCATTTCCTTTTCCTCTTGTTCCAACTTTCTTTCCCACTCTCATTCCTTCATCTTTCACCGCCCCCCATCATATGGGAATGGATAGTCCAACTTCTATTGTGCACTAGACTGTTCTAAATTGTCACTAAAGATTCGAAAGAAGTGACTTCTTTCTTTTTGAAGGGGGCTGATTCAGCTTTGGAGTGAAACAGTTATTCTTTTGTTCTTTTTTGCATGTACTACATTTTTTTAGATCTCTAAGCTAAATCCTTTTGATTAATAATTTCATTGTTCTCAAGTTTGAAATGTATTGCGAATCTTTCACGTACAAAGTAGATTGAAATCGTATAAAATGTCTATTTTAAAGAGAGATTCCAAAAAATGTGCTCTTGTGTTTATTTTGCCGTGACAACGCTAAGGCAACATAATGACAAGTTAGCTTGACTGGTGTCGTGCCCAACGTGCACTGTGACTTGCTTACCTTCACTTGCGTTTCGAAATGTTAAAATTGATACCTTTCGTATGGATTTTGTTATTCAAACTTAAGAGAGAAATCAAGAGATCCCTTTCAACTTCTCACATGAAAATCCTGCAATTGTCCATAAGCAAAGACTTGCAGTAGCGTCCGGTAACTTTAGTCGAAGTAAATGCAGCTATTCGAGTAATTGTAAGATGCTTGGGCAGACTTATGCAGAACTAGCATCACTGCAATTCGAACAAAAAAATGTATTGACTTTATAAGTTAAGAACACGACGGTTTATAATACGAACAAAAGTTAACAACAGTACATTCTTTCTTAGGCGCGGATTCAGAAAGTCCAATCGAAGGGGCTAGAAAAAATAAAAATTAATGGCTAACTTAGAAGAATGAAAAAGCTCAGTTCACATAAACCATGAAAAATAAAAGATAATAAAATTAGAAGTAATTCATCAATGTTTCACAAAATATAAATATAAGAAAAGTAATTTTATACATCGATGGTTAAAGCGGAACTCGACATCTTTATTCTTTATAGTCACGAAAATCATCAACTATCACGACCATCAGATTATGCTAAAGTTATATTAAGTTCGGGCTTAAAAATCGTTAAACTGGGGAGTCAAACCAAACATAGCATAGCGTGGAAATGGCGCGCCATTCAACGGGGCCGAGAGTTATATCCGCCGGCATATTCTGTGTCTCCGTCTCTCTCTCTCTCTCTCTCTCTCTCACGCACAAAATAAATAAATGGAGTGAGACGGACACCTCATGTATCTCAGTTTTTCAAGGCACCACGCATTTTGCCCCCATATATATACGCTACGTACAAATAATTATCACCTCCGCTCCTCCACCTTCCACATAACCCCCTCTCCGTTTCACTTCTCTCTAGATCGAAATCTCAAATCGCCTCTCGTTTCTTACTTCCTCTCTAGATTTGATCTCTCTGTATTAGGCATCCATGGCCACTGCCACTATCAGCCCTGCTGATGCCGAGAAGCTCACGAAACTGCGCTCCGCCGTAGCCGGTCTCAACCAGATCAGGTGTGGTTTCTGTTGATTTTGCTTCGTTTTTTACGGTACGCAGACATTATGTGAAATGAATTCTCCGTTTAAATTTCTTGATGTGTGGCTTGTTAATCTGCAGTGAAAACGAGAAATCTGGATTCATCAACCTCGTTTCTCGCTATCTCAGGTATGCATTTGCATCTGTGAAAACCGGTAGTATTTGCTAGAGTACTTTCCTGTTTGGTTGTGGCGAAAAAGTGGAACGTTGATGTAGATATGAGTGGTGTATTAGGGGCCCCAATGGTGCGTTAAAATATGGTTCTAGAGTTGCTATATCTGTCTTTTGAGTATCTTGAAGATCTGGATATGTTTATAGTTTGGTTCTCATGCATTTTATTACCGAGCAATTAAATTAGATTGTCACAAACTAATGCGTTTTCTTCTGTGGCATATTTGTACTGAAGTGGCGAAGCACAGCACATCGAATGGAGTAAGATCCAGACTCCAACTGACGAGGTGGTTGTGCCTTACGATACCTTAGCACCGGTTCCTGAAGGTTATCATATGGCTTTTTAGTTGATTAAGCGATTACTTGTGCATTGTTTGTCGAATGGAACTCTTTGCTTAGAAGATGAAATCATTTGAACATGGTGTAGATCCTGTGGAGGCCAAGAGCTTTTGGACAAACTTGTGGTGTTAAAGCTTAATGGAGGCTTGGGGACAACGATGGGTTGTACTGGTCCAAAGTATGCATTCAACTGCTTTCTGACTTACTCCATCTCTCCTTGCGATATTGATGACTTCATTTTTAGATTTCTGCTGTACCAGTTCTGTCCTTTTTTGTTAGTTGCGCCTCAAGTGGACTTGATGATTTAATTTTGGAGCCCACTATATTGGCAAGCTACATGTTACTAGACTTCTTTTATTTCACTGCTGTTGTTCTAAATCCCAACCCACAAGGCGTTGGCCATTATAGATATTGCTTTATGCATTAAGTTATGCATTAGATATGTTGTTCTAGTAGATCTTGGTTCTAGAGCTTTGTCTCAAGTTTTTGTTGGGGCCTATTATGAGGGAGGAGGAAATATATATTCAAGCTTTTATTTATGTTCAATCCTGCTATAGACGGGGAATGGCACCTTTCCAATATATAGCATATGGTCCTAGGCTTTCTGTCTTATTGTTTATATGCTTCGGGTGTTGGGAAACTGCAATTTCAGTTAATATAAAGAAAGGATGATTGAAAAGTTCTGCCTGGACCGCCAAAGGTTAATCAGCACAATATCTTCCACATTCTGTCAATAGTGGAATGTCGGATAATTGTTGCTTTGTGATTATGAGTAAATGACATGGCTAATTCTCTTCCTCGTTGAGCATTAGTTTTCCTTAGATATATACACGTAATCATCAGGCTTTAATTCCTTGATAATGTGTCAGAATGAGTTATGAGTCTTCATATAGTTTTCAATCTCTTGCCATGGTATCTCTTTAGCCTCTCTGTTTTTCTTGATGCAGGTCTGTCATAGAAGTTTGTAATGGTTTGACATTCCTTGACCTGATTGTGATCCAGATTGAGGTATACTAATATGTGCGTACATTTCTTGTAGCTTCTTTTCATGTTTCATCTTCTCCTTTTACACGACTCCATTTGTGGTTTACAGTCACTTAATTCTAAGTACGGATGCAATGTTCCCCTGCTTCTATTGAACTCATTCAACACAGATGAAGACACTCAGAAGGTGAATGATATCAAAATTTACTGCTTCCTGCTTAAAAGAGTTTTTTCATGTTCTATGTAGAGTTTGCTGAGTACTGACGTGTTGGGCTTGTGAAATGTAGATCGTAAAAAAATATGCTAATTCCAACATCGAGATTCATACATTTAATCAGGTTTGTGAATCTCACGCGTGACTAGTATCCAGTTGGGATATTATTTGACACTCAGCGAATGTGACTCTTGGCTTCTTCCTTGTGAATTTGACAGTCTCAGTATCCTCGCTTGGTGGTTGAAGATTTTCAGCCACTGCCATCTAAAGGAAATGCTGGCAAGGATGGCTGGTACAAATTCATTTGAATTTTTTGATTGTTTTGACAAACACAATTCGATGTCTTTCACGTAATATTGTGATTAACCTAGAAAAGTTCAAATATGATACATAACTCAGGAAACTCAGTCCGAAACATATCTAGTAGTTTCTAATTGTATGTTCCTGTTGGACTTTAGTTTCATCACCATGTTAATGAAGTTAGTTTTCTATTTAAGAGGGACATTTTTGTAATCTTATTTTACTTGTGTCTTTTGCTCTAATCCAGATAGAAGTTTAAGCATAGCTGTTAAGTGGTCCTCTGTTGTCGCATTTCCTATCTTCTAATTTTGACTTGAGATACTGTTTGCACATGAAGGTATCCTCCAGGCCATGGCGATGTGTTCCCATCCTTGATGAATAGTGGCAAGCTTGATGCTTTGTTGTCACAGGTTTGGACCTTTGCCTCTTTCTTTAATGCATTTCTAGTAAATAGGTTTGGTATATCATTTACAAAGTTTTCTTAAATGACTTTTCTTCTCCATTCACAGGGCAAGGAATATGTTTTCATTGCCAATTCAGATAACTTGGGAGCTGTTGTTGATTTAAGTATCCTTGCAATGGTTTTCTAAGGCAATAATCTTTGAAAAATACTACTTATGTTGATTTATATATGTTATTAGTGACGATCTGTACTTAGTATCAGTATCAATCTCAGTCGCATATTGCGTTTCTTAATTCAGTGTTGCAGAAATCTTGAATCACTTGATCCAAAACAAGAATGAATACTGCATGGAGGTACTGAAAGGCCACAGTAAATTATGCTCCTTTTTCTTAATTTTTTTGTAGCATCAACAGCTCTTGCTTTTGCAGGTGACACCCAAAACATTGGCTGATGTAAAAGGTGGTACTCTCATTTCTTATGAAGGAAAAGTACAGGTATGTGTTGATTGTCCCATTTTTTATTTTTATTATCAAAGTCATCTTCTTCTGTGGTGGAGAAACATACTCATGGACAGATGATTTTGTGATCGCCGACCACTGCTTCACCTGTTCATTGAACTGTTTCTTACTTTAGCATCTTTTGGTAATACATGAATTACTTGTCGAGCTTTGAAATGAAATCATCAACTTTGATCCCTCTCCGTAGTTGTTTCTACTATGAATTATGGCTCTCTGCTTCTTGTTTCAACAATATTGTCTGAATAATATGTAGACTGATCAACTTTAGATCAATTTGTGAAGCTTATCTACTGATATAATTCCTGCCTTTTTTGGTGCAGCTCCTGGAAATTGCACAAGTTCCTGATGAACATGTGAGATCTGTTTCTACTCTTTTCTCCTGCTTTTACTTTTGAGTTTCCACCACATACTTGGAGTAGAATCTTTTTTCTTACCTCTGGTGGTTTTAGCACTATGTTCTTCTTTTTCCCTCTCTAAAAGTATTTGGATCCTGTTTTAGACTTTACATACAAGGGGAAAATGCTACATGATGGTAAGGAAATTTGGCATGTGATACTTGGAAGTGAGACAAGAGAACTCTGTCCTGGTAAAATTCTTGAGATTTGAGGAGGGCGGACATGGAAGACTGGAGTAATGTTGTACAGAGAGCATGTTTGAGCGTATGCAATATATGTATGTCTCTATATGTTGGAGAGAGAGGAAGGATCTGTTGAAAAGAAAGGAGGTGCCTTTGAGCTTCTATGCATCTTTTCATTAAAGTTTGGGCATAATTTGTTTAAGGTTTATCACCATATTCTCTCTGACTAAAGTTGTAATGGAATTGGCCCAACAATGTAAATCTTGAAGGGTACTCTAGTGTAACCAATTGTCATATCAACTAGTTTTTTTGCAAGTCTGGCAGATGTGACCTCTTTGTTTCACGCAGGTGAATGAATTCAAGTCGATAGAGAAGTTTAAAATATTCAACACCAACAACTTGTAAGTGGTGCTCTTGTACATATAGCGCATCTGGTAGGTGATTAGAAATGAACAAAAACTGACTCGCTATATGGCAGGTGGGTGAACTTGAATGCAATTAAAAGACTTGTGCAAGCAGATGCACTCAAGATGGAGATCATTCCAAACCCTAAGGTACCCTTTTTGTGTGTTGAGCTGATCTGTTATCAAGTGAACTTTAGTGAACATATCTGATGATAATTTGCTTTACAGGAAGTTGATGGCGTTAAAGTTCTCCAGCTTGAAACAGCAGCTGGTGCAGCAATTAGGGTACAAATAACCACACATCCTTGTTATTTATTGTAACTAGATTACTATATTTGAATATATTGTCTTTCCTTTTCGATATTCTGTTACCTGATCAACGCTTGGCTAATTAGTTTCTAATTTTGGACGAATTTATATTGGTTTGGCCATCATAAATAACCAGTTCTTTGATCATGCTATTGGGATCAATGTTCCTCGGTCTCGATTCCTTCCGGTAAAAGCAACTTCAGATTTGCTTCTTGTCCAGGTAAATGTTCTATGAAACTGAATTCATAGTTGAGATCGGTTTCATGTTTAAGTTTTCCCCATTGTGATCGAAGGTTACGGGCTTGAAACATGAAGCAGCTGCTCCGCAAACCTGTGCATGTTTAACTGGACTTTTACATTATTTACGTTTTGATTTTTGCAGTCCGATCTCTACACGGTGTCTGACGGTTTTGTGGTTCGTAATAAAGCTAGGGCCAACCCGGCCAACCCTTCCATTGAACTGGGACCGGAATTTAAGAAGGTCAAGCTTTAATTCTACCTTGTAGGTGTTAGGCACTCATAGATTTGGCTTTCCACTATGTGGCTGACTGCTGTCATTATATTCTCAGGTTGGCAACTTCCTAAGTCGTTTCAAGTCTATTCCTAGTATTATTGAGCTTGATAGCTTGAAGGTGACTGGTGATGTATGGTTTGGAGCTGCCATCACTCTTAAGGTATTAAACACTACCCGAGCACATTATTGCTACTCTTTGCAAAACTACTCCTGTGATTGGGTTATATTTTGTGCTCTGTTATCCTTGTTTTTGTTGCATGCACAAAGTAAAAGTTGGTTCGAGTTTTTGGGTCAGCGGTTGCTAATGTTGCGAACTAGCGGTTGCTTTGCTGACTCTTTCTGATATGGTTTCTTCAGGGTAAAGTAACTATTGCTGCAAAACCTGGAGTCAAATTGGAAATCCCTGATGGTGCTGTACTTGAAAACAAGGTAAAGTTTTGAAACTGGTTATTTTGTGATTGTTTCGTACATGCCTGCTGGTTAATGAAACTAAAGCTTATCGTTTTTCGCTGATGTTCAGGAGATCCATGATCCAGAGGATATCTAAGGACGTTGCCTCTGTTGAAGGTTACTGTGGAGAGTTTACTTGAAAGTTTACCTCTTTTGGTTGTTGTAACTGCGCAAGTCTGATATTAGAAAATAAACAGACAATTTTGTACTTCAAAGGCCCAATCTGAAGCAGTAGTCACGTTGAGTTGTAATCTTTATTTTTATTTTTTTTATTTGTATCGTTAAAATTGAAGAACTTCATTACACAGAAGGTAAAGGACGCGAGGTTAAAAAAATGGAATAGAACAGAATAACAGATTGCTGACTTACCTATCTGCTGTGTTCGTGGAAAAGCAGCAGAAACAATTCTAGTAGTTCCAACTGGTACCGGATGCCCACTAGTAATCAGTTAAGCATAAGATCTCCAATCTTGTTCATAAAAGATGTTTTCACGTCCTCATTTGTCATTAAGAGATGCATTGTGGACAAATTTTTAATTGTTGGTGAAATATGCATATTTGAAGAAATAACATATATTTTTAAGCGACGACGAACGAGAGTGAAGAAGTATAATAGGGTATGCAAACAAGCACACACCTGAGGCCCTCCAATACTATCTTACTGCAAACGCGTCACTTCAAATAAGTATAATGTAATCCTACTCTGTTTGTTTCGTTCAATTTTTCATTTTTTCGATTTTTAGGATAGATCGAATACAAAAAATATTAATTATGCTCCGCTTTTGTATGCTAACTTAACTTGCAAAACGTTAATTAATCTACAATTTCTATTTAAGTTCAATCCAAACGATTTAATATTGAGAATTTTGTAAAAAGTTGAGAAAATTTTCAGTAGAAATAAAATTTATTAAGTAATAGCGGGTCATATTCTTGTAATCTTTTTGGTTTGTGTACACCATGTCCGTCCCCAAATTATAAAATGCATAATAGTCAAAAAGGTAAACAGAAACGGAAAAATTTTGAATGAATTTTCCAGTGAGATACTCTCCTGGTCAAAAGTCCCTAGGACTTTTTCCACAATGTTATATTACACTTTTTTATAGGACATGAGATTATGAAAATCAAACTATCACCCGAATGGAGAGAATATCTGATTAAGACGATCTTCACAACTTATCACGCAAATTTTCCCTTGTTACTAGCAATATTCTTGACTTTGACGCCCAGCGACAATGAACTGGTTGAAAGTATGAAAACTTTTAGATAGAACTTCTGAAAACATTCAAAAAATTAAAATCATAAATACATTTCCCCTAATTACTAGTAGTCAGACAGTTCCCCTAATTGATCTTGAAACAAATTGTCTCGGTTGAACTATGCAACGTTTGGTTTATCTTGAACTGAAACACTAGAACAAATACGAAGCAATCCATTTTCTTTACTTTTTTCGTCATCTGGCCGAGGTTTGCTTGAAACGAAAAGGTCCAAGAAATTTGAAGAAGAAAAAACTACGTGAAGATCCAGATGTCTCCATGGGTTCATATACATTAGTGAATTACCTAAAAACCAAGTCTGAGAGATGGGGGTAGTGAGTATCAGAGGCTCATTAAAGGGTCCTTTCTATCACGATGATATCCATAGGGAGAAACGGAAGGAACATACTATTGACAACTACCTCAGAAAGCCCAATACATTAGTCTCGGATGAAAAGGGGAGGAATAATCTGGGAATGCTTCCACGTAGCCAGTACGAATCATATCAAAACTGGAAGTAGGCAATAAATACAGGCCAATTTCCCAGTTCGCTTCCCCGGTTGAACATGCGACCGAGTGCAAAAATGTCTACACTGGGCTTGTTTCCGTTCCAGTTTTCCAGGATGGCGAGCCCCATTGGTCATCTCCACTGGTATTGTGTTCAGCCTTCCGACTAACAACTTATTACTGACATGGCAAGGAATCTATGGCAGTGACATTAGGTGAATGACCAAAGGCCTCCATAAAAGATGAAGCAGATTGGCTTCGGAATATCAGTTGCAGTTTATGAGGCCCGCCTGAAAACTTAAGTAAGACCAAGCCATGGATTTGCTGTTCCTCCCAGAGCAACAAACCACCAACAAAGTAGATTGTAAATTCATTATAAAGGATGGTGCCAAAAAAATGACGGTATCGAAATGACTACATATTATAAAGAAGAAAGCATGGTGCAACCCATGATAGAACTTGTCTTTTAAAGACAAAAACTGAGAAGGGTCATTCTCTTGAAGCATTTTAAGCAGCTGTGTTTAAACATGTGAAAAAGAAAAATGGAGATACGAACTAGCAGCAGCACAACCACCCTGGCCAGGTCAACTTAGATCAGGGCAATTCAAAGCTGCCTTTATGTTCTGAACTGCAGAGCTTATAAGATTATGCACAGCCGTCACCGACTCCATGGTCAACTGCTGTGAAAACCCATTGCTGCATAAAAGTACCTGTAAAGCCACTGTGACTAGTGAACCGGAGGGCCTGGTGGTACCACTGCTTGTTGAAGCTCTATAATTGTCTGGTGGGTGGCCGTCATCAGATATTATAAACCCTGATGGTAGTAAGGGTATTTTTGCCATGTCCTGACCATTTATAGCTGATGTAACGGAGTGTAGATCTACAGGGGCATAGACAATTAGTGCCACTAAAGGGTCGATGCAGCTCTCTTGGAGAATCAACAAGCTGTCCCCATTAGGATTGAACGGCTGCTTCATGGAATTTCAGTAAGATCACTTCAAGGATTTAATTCAGTAGAATGATAAGGCAGGAAGGCTGAAGCAGCAATTGAGTAAACGACAGAAAAGATACGCCAAAAATGAGGCCCATCTGCATTTTTTCTAGGATCGGAGCCATCTTGTTGCTCTAAAATTGAGATCACTAAATGACTTTCTTTGCATGTCATCGTTTTGACAAGTTGATTGCCTCAGTGGTACGTCGTTATTGATAGGTTATACAAGATATTGTGGCCTAAAGTGTCACTCAAATCTCGCTTCGGTAAAATCTATGCTGGTACCTAATCTTCTTAAATGCACCTACCTGAAATTTAATCCACTCATGATACACGAGGTATCAACTTTGACGTACTTGAGTAGTAAAGCGAGATTTTTGTGCTACTGTTGCTGGATTTTTATTACGATCCCATTTGCAGTTTAACATCCATACTAAATATATAATAAGATTATTAACAAAACTGTCTCCTGTAATTTACACGTTTAGGCGGGTCTCTCCCTGTATTTGCAACTTTTGCAATAATATCCCTTGTAATTAACAAAAGCCGTTGCAAACAGCTCCAAAATGTAACGTCCCTTCACTTTCAGTTGTTAATGCACTTATCTCATGGGCAAATTGGTACAAACAACCCCACCACCACTACCACTACCGACCACTGCCTGTGACCACCATCATTTTTGTATCAGTGACCACCCACCATTGATTCATCGCTACTCCGTAGTTCTCTTCTCTTCTCTCTCTCTCTCTCTCTCTCTCTCTCTCATTTTTGCTGCCACCATGATCCACAACCCTCGAGCCCACCACACCACACCATAAACCAGTGACACACCCACTCCACCGTCTCGCCCCCAATCTAAACCATCATTTCTGTATCCGTGACCAACCACCTTGGATCCATCTATGCTACCACTTCTACTCTCACTCCCCCCCCCCCCCCCCCCAACAACAAACCCCCAATTTATGCTGCCACAACGATCTACAACTCACGAGCCCACCACACCACACAACAATAACACACCCACAGTCCTCTGCCGTTTCGCTGCCATTCTCCACCACACCACGCACCAGTGACACACCCATGGTCTTTCACCGGCGAAGCCACGCTCCGGCCCTTGACACGAGGCAGACCGGTTGAACAACCGACATCACCGCGCGGTCTTCTTGCGGCAATCCACAAGGAGTAATGTGAATCTAATGTGGCAGATGCAAATTGATCCAAAACCCTGATTGGTGTCTCAATTTGGTTGGCCATTGATGTCATCAATTGGCCGGCAAAGTGAATGTGGTGGGTGGTCACCATACCCAGATCTGAATATGGTGGAGATAAAGATCTGTGGATGGGCTTGGAAATCGAGATGATGGCGCCGGATAGAAATCGAGGTCGGGCGGTGATGGGTCATGTTGGGAAGTAGCCGTATGTGGGTTGTGATGTGGTTGGTGGTGGTGGTGAGTTGTGCAGGGAAGAGGGGGTGTGGATTTGCAGGTTGTGGCCGTATGCAGATTGTGAGGTAGTGGGTAGTGGTGCGGTTGCAGCAGTTGTGGCGATAGGGGCTTGGTGTGGGTTAGACTTGGCAATTTTCTGCCCGTATCCGTGGGTCGACCAGTACCCGGACATATATGTATATATATATGCTACCCGTTGAAAATAAATCTATACCCGAATCGAATAGTAATTTTCGAGTTGGCCTGGGTCGGCTGACGGGTTACCCGTTTTTCAGAGTACATATATAAAAAAAATTGTGCCCCAAGTCCCCTAACCCTTCATTTTCCACCTTTCTCCACTCTCATGCCGCCCCAACCGATCTGCCGCTGCAACCCATCTCACTCGAGAGGCGACATCCATCGGCGACCGTATCGTCACTCTAGCAGCCCCTCAGTCAATCAAGGCCACTTAGCGTCTCAACCAGTCAGCCTTTTCACACTTCAAGGCCACCGCCCCAGCTGGCCCTACCTTTCTCTGTTGACTGCAGCCGTAGCAACTCTCAATCGAGAGTCAAGAACTTGAGATTGAAGCTGACCTTCACTTCTCCCGCCCCTCACTCTTCAAGGCCAAAATCCCTGCTCACGCTCAGTGCTCTGCCCGCCGCTGATCGAGAAGCTCACATCCGCCACCACCGTTGTTCACACCGTTCGACATGGTATTCTACGTGGAAGGTGAGTCACTCACTCTCAAACTCTTACAGTCTTACTGCAACTATATTTTCACTTGATGTCTTGAATTGTTGATTTTTTTCTTCTGTAAATTTAAATTAATTTCGAAATCTTGTGTATTGTTGTTTGGCCCCATTTACATTTAACTTGTGCATTTGAATTAAAATACAGAATTTTTTTCTGTAAATTAAAATTGGTGGATGAACGATGGATAGAGATTGTTGTTGTTTGGACTGTAGAACATTGGATTGTTTGGACTGTTGGGACTCTTGAACATTGAACGAATGGATATGGGACTGTTGGGACTATTTGGACCGTTGAATATTGGATTATTTTTCCAAATGAATCTCATGTGCAACTTAGGATCTATTTTACTCGAATACATACAAAATTGCTTAAAATTTGTTTTACTTGAACATTGGATTACTCGATTTCTTTTCCAGATGATTTCGTGTCTTCTTTCTTAAAATCTATTCTACTCGAATAAAAAGTCATTTTATTTTGGTATTAGGATCTATGAAATCTATAAAAAAAGAATCCACGCGTTGAGAATGTTAAGGTTGTTGATCTTGAAGAGGAATCTCCTTATGTTTGCACTAATCCTGATGAAGTTGCTAATGACATTAGTATTGATGAAAAGTCTAGTAGAGATGAAATTTGGGAGAAATTTGATATTTTGAAGGAAAATAGTAAACATAGGGCCTTGTATAAGTGGTGTAAAGAGAAGAGTTTTGCCATGGGGACGACTCCTGATGGGAAGCCATGCAAGGGTACACATGGGACTTCAAATATACATAAACATCTTGAGGTCTATAGTGTGTACAAGAAAGAATTTATGGACATAAAACAAATTTAGTTAGATTATTCTGTGAAATTGAGGTCCAAAAAGATTTCTCAAGATGCTTATCGTGAAAAAATGGTTACTGGGATGATGAAGCATAACTATCCTTTCTTGGTTGTTGAACATGAGGGTCTTAGGGACCTTCATAGTTATTTGAATGCGGAGGTCAAGCATTATACTCGTAATACTGCAAAAGCTAATTGTTTGAAACTCTCGTTGAGTTAGAAAGACATACTTAAGCTTGCTTTAGGTAGAATTAGCAGTAAACTATCTCTTACGACGTATGTGTAGACTTCTATTAGATACGAGAGATATCTTTGCTTGACTGCACACTTCGTTGATGGAAATTAAAAAATGAATCATAGGATTCTTAATTTTTCCATTTTACTTCGCCACATTCTGGTAAATTCTTGTGTGACAAAGCATATGAAGGATTGGGGAATTGAGAGAAAAGGGTTTTCGATCACTTTTGATAATGCCTCTAGTTGTGATAACGTGCAAGAACATCTGAAGAATAGACTGCTTTTTAACAAAGTCTTGGTGAGTAATGGGGATTATTTTCACGTACCATGTTCGGTTCATATCTTGAACCTCATTGTTCAAGACGGGTTTAAAGTTGCTAATAAGACTATATACATGATTAGGGAGAGTATCAAGCATGTGAAAGAATCTGAGAGCAGGATGATAAAGTTTTTCCAATGTTCTGAGCAAATTGGCGAGGCAACTTCGATGGGTTTGCGCATGGATGTTCCCACTCGTTAGAACTCTACTTTCTTTATGCTAGAGTGTGCGCTTAAATTTCGGTCAGGATTTGTGAACTATTTCCTTATTGAATCAAACTACAAGTATTATCCTACCAGTGAAAAATGGGATAGGGGGGCTAAAATTATAAAGTTTTTGACCTCATTTGCTGTGATGACCAATCTTGTGTCCAAGACCGAGTACTCAACGTCAAATTTGTACTTTAATTCGGTGTGGAGAATTCAGTTGCGTATAATGGAAGAGAAGGAAAGTGAGGATCTAGTTTTGAGAAGCATTGCTATGGAAATGTATCCTAAGTTTTTAAAGTATTGGAAGTCTTATAGTAGTATACTAGCTATAGCAACAGTGCTTGATCCTCGCTAGTTGGGATACGTGGAATATTGATATGAAAAGATTGATGACGGTAAAGGGGAAGAGATGGGAAAAGAACTCAAAAAGAAGATCGAGAAGCTCTATGAAGAATATGTTGTTCAAAATTCTGTTGTTCCAAAAGATAAAACTTTAGTTGGTACAAGTGTCATTTCTGTGGAAGAAGATGAGGCCGAAGTAAGTTATTTCCTTTTTATGTTTACGCAAGTTTCTTGTTTACTTGTTTAATTATTTTGTTTAATATATTTCTCGTTAAAAGAATGTAGGAGGGCTTTAAAAAGCTACGACTTGAGGCCAAGAAGTCGGATTTGGATCTTAACTTGGAGGAGCCAACGTATGATCGCGTGGAATATGCATATTTGGATGTGTTGGAGTATTGGAGACATAATCGGTCTAGGTATACTTTCTTCTAATATGGCACGTGACATTATAAGCATTCAATAATCACTGTTACCTCCGAATCGGCTTTTAGTATTGGAGCAAAAGTTCTCTCAAAAGTTCGGAGTTCACTTACTCCAGATAATGCTCAAGCTTTGGTTTGTGGACGTAATTGGTTGTATGGTTATGCAATTCAAAGTAAGTCATTATTTTCAAAGCATTATAATTTTGAAGTTTATTTATGTGCTTCCGAATTTAGTTTAATCATATTTGCTTAAATGTAGGTAAAGATCCGGAGGACAGTGAACCAGTCGTACCTTTGCCTATCAATGTGAAAATGGATGGTTCACTGGATGCAAGAAGTTCAATGGAGATTTAAAGACTTGAAGTTTTAGTTAACGTTGAAAGAATCGAAAACTTTAATAATTTGAATGAATTTATGCATGTGATGATGTATTTGTGTTAAAGTTTACTTACTTTATTTTGGATTGTGGGTGGGCCATGGGGCGGCTAGATGATTGCAATTGTTTTTATGGTATTTAACAATTAATATGCTACTAAGTATTTAGTAGTAAGTAACTAAGTAGGAGAGTATAGTTCCTAGTTGCACAAAGCGGGGGCGGGGGCGGGGAAGGGGAAGCGTAAGCACCAAGAAGAATCTGAGGTTGGGAGCGGCTTGAATAAATAAATGCGTAAAGAGTATTATCATTTGTTTAGAATAGTTTACATAGATAGCAACAACAGACAAGGAGACTTTAAGGACTTGAAGGAAGAGAGAAACAAGGAATTGAGTTGAAAAGAGCTTGATTTTCATGTATTCTATCACTTGTTCCATGCATCTCTATCCAACTAGCAGGATCGAGTTCCCATCTTAGCTTGGGACGAGATCCCATGGAGCTCCTAACTTGGGATCGCAAAAGCGAGTTTCCGAGAGAGAAACGTCACCATATTAGGAGTTTCCTGCAACTAAGGTATAGTTATATTTGACAAAATTTTTAGTTTTTGCTAAATTGAAAACCATTTTTACAACCAAAAACATGAAATGTGTGAGCAAAAATAAGCAAAAGAAACAAAAAAAAGAGAATATGTCTAAGTAGTAACTAGAAAAATGAGGTAATTAATTATGTTTATTAAAAAAAATTAATCAGAAATTTGGGCATTACCCCGGGTTATACCCTACCCGTCTGGGTAGAGTACAAGTGCAGAAAAACTTTGCCCTGGAAAACCGGGTAAAATATACCCGATCCATTTTTACTCGGACCCGGCCGGATATACCCATTTGCCAGGTCTAGTGTGGGCAGTGGGGTCCCAGCAATGGTCAATCGCAGGGGTGGTGGTGGTTGGTGGTAAAAGTGGTTTCAGTTGGTGGTAAAATGATTTCAATTGATGGTCGACAGCGGTTGGCAAGGGCAGTGGTGATTGAACCAATTTGCCCTTGAGAAAAGAGCATGTGCCTAGCACGTGCAAACTTAAACGCTGAAAATGAACGAACGCTAGGTTTTGCAGCTTTTTGCAATGCTTTTGTTGGTTACAACGGACATTATTGCAAAAGTTACAAATACAGGGAGAGACCTGCAAAAATGTGTAAATTACAAGGGACAATTTTGTCATTAATCTTGTAAAATAAAATAATATGGTGTTGTTATGAGAAAGTAGGCAAGCGGCGATGAGTAACTAAAATATATGCAGCTCAAACTGAACGAGAATAATAGCTTCAGCACTACATATCGGACTGATGAGCACATGACTTAACTTCTAATTGTCAAAGGCCAAGGAAGCGAGCTGTAAAGAAGCTAAAAAAAGAGTTACCTGCATAATGGATATGCAATTTCCTGGATGGGATCCGGTTGTGACATGTGCAATCTCATTCACTGGATTTCCACTAGAGAGTACGTCCCACTGTTAAAATCGCAAAGAAATCTTAGCAGTTCGTACCACCATTATTTTGAATGCTACCATAAGCAGTATAAACAAATACTAAGTGGAAATTGCCCAACTCTACTGACCTGAGCTCGTGTTTTCTCATCTCTGAAGAAATTGAAGACAGAATCGCATGATAGAGGAAGCCAGAGAGAGGTAGCAGCACTCACAATCACACCATGGGGTTGGCTTGGTTCGGTGCTCGTGCGAACAGAGATTCTCACCCCACTGTTGCTCATTTCAGTGAAATTCGGGAAATCCAGCTTCTCGGACATGCTTAAGATAGAGCAGAAACTACTGACCATCCTGTGGGAAAGCTTCATTAAGCTTTTCCTACCTTCAGGCACATCTACAACTGGACAACAAATACTTAACGAGCTCAGAAAACGAACAATTGAAAAGAGATACAGTACAGGCTTTATTTAGCTAGTTGATAGTTTCTGGATACCCCCATCAAGTTCATGACTAGGCTGTGTAGCTCTTGAGCCTAAGGAGTATGCAAATCTCTCACATATCCTCTGAAGAGTAGTAATCCATCTTTTGGCTCCATATGATTGACCACTGCATACTAAATCTCGATATAGACGATGGATTGGTGATCTGTCGTCCACTTCAACATGCTCCACCCACGTAACCTACCAAATTAAGAAGCCAGTGTAAGAATTGATCAAGAATAAGCTTGATATAAAGGGCATTATACTTTTAGGAATTGGAATCAAGGAAGTGCATGAATGTCGTATTACTGTTGGCGTAATAAATATGAACAATTGACTTTGAGTGCCTGTAGAGACTAACATTGGAAAGTCATTAACAAAGTTGTCCGAAGGATAGAAGTGCCTTTATTAAATAACAAAGCGATTTTCGTACATTAAAAGATCAAAAGTTTGTTGGATGGAGAACCAACTTTCTCAAGGACTAATTTATTTACCCTACATATTAAGTACACCTCATGCCATATATGGATACTTTTTACCAAATCTCTTTTTTACTAATTATACATTAGTTTGCTTCACTCTCTAGTGTGGCTTTCAAGGCTGATTATAGAGACTACGTGATGGGTACGAAACTTGACTGACCAAACCCTGCCTTGTGCTACAAGGGGTGGACTATTTTTACCTGATACACGGAAAAGTTTTGGATTTCTTTAGCAAGCCAAAGGTAGTGACTCATATAGACAAAACTAGAAATCTAACAGTATGAAGTAACTCACCTTTAAAACATATACAATGTTGTTCCAGTTAAAGCTTTTAGAGCAATTGGTAACCTAGCGAGTCATCAAAGCTCACTGCTTTGCAAGATATCCGGCATGATTCTTCCGAACTTGCATAAACCCCTTTTTGTATATGTATCTCATTGATGTGCCACTATGTTGGTTTGTGCAGGCAATGGCAATGGCGTAGGTTTTGTCTTACAATGTGCAGTAAACGGCTAGTGGGTGAGGGGGAGTGTTACGAGATATTATATGTTGTAGGGCCTATTATAACAGTTTAAGCTTTAAGAGCATTTATTGACTTCACACTCACTTTCGATTTCCCGTTAGGCAAGTTTTGAATCATGCACCCCGAAGGACGCCTCCAAGATCTGCTAGGAGGATCACTGTGGATCCCTCTTAAGCACTCATATGATACATCCGCCAGCACCCAAGCGTTTGGATCCAGTTGTTGGCAATAACGAAGGAAGAATAACTCACGGGGTGCCACAAGAGGCGACAGAACATGCATTCGCGAGTACATCTACATAAACGTGCCTTTCAAGTTAGCAAAACATTCTGCACCAATCTATGTAAGAGGAGAAAATGATGGAAATTATGCTGTCTACCAGTTGCAAAGAACCACCCAGGTTTCCAGTGTCTATTACTTCAATCGTCCTTGCTTTTGTAACAATTGTAGGAAAAAGATCCACCCATTTATCCTGCAAGACTAGAAGCCACATCAATGTACACCTACACATGAAATTACATACAATCATTCATACAAGACAACTTGCGCATTTATTAGATCAAAGAAGTATAAGGCATGGGACTGTAAAATAGGACAGTTATCAGAGTTAAACCGAATCCAGAAACATCTCGACCAACTGTAGTCCAGCAATCGCCATAACACCAGAATCTTTTGATGATTCGATACGAGCACCGGAGCTCTTCAAGTTATTAGTCTTCGGGTAAAGATTGTAATAGCTGTCACGATGGAGAGTGTATCCCCCATCAGTTGAGAGCTTGATCCACACAGGCTCATAGACCCGCAGAAGTTCAATCAACTCATCCATGGCATGAGCTGCAATCTCAATGGCTTGCGATTTCTCCATTTCTTGCATACCATTCAATCGGTACGGCAGCATAGGATTCTTAGAGGTTTTTAGCACAAGGTCAGGATCAAGGAAAGGTCCTCCAATCCCTTGACTGAGGATATTATCTGCAGGTAGATCCACTGAATATCCTAGAGAAGGGGACAGCGATAGAAGTTGTGCAATTGATTTCCCAGTTACTTGTACAAGCATGTTGGATAATCTTTCTTGCTGCAGACGTAAAAAGTTATTATCATGAGAGAAAATTTGCATAGCAATTAAGAATGAAAGTTTACACAACCGTGATAAGTTTACAAACATGAAAATTAACCTCTTCTTTCAACTGGGCATTTTCGATTCTCAGTCTTTGTAGAGTACGTAGTCGCTCTTCCTCACCCAGGGGCGGACCACCACAGGCAGGGCATACCACATTCTTGAGGGCCTCCCCAAGTGCAAGATTCTCACAGTGTATCCTTTCATTCTCTGCCCGAAGAGAATTGTTATCGGCTCGCTCGTTCTGAGCCTGAATGATACCAACTTAAGATGAATCACATTCACTGAAGCAGTAATAGTACATGAAAACTAGCACATCTTCCAGAAAACAAAATCACAGACTAGTGCGAACGTTTGAGCACCTTTGTTTGGGTCCTCTTGTTTTGAAACCAAAACTTGATCTGCTTTGGGTCGAGCCCCAAATCCCTACTCAATTGACGTCGTTGATTCTCATCTGGATGGGGACACTCCTTGAAAAACCTTCAGTTCAATCAACCATCAAGAGAGGGAGGAGGAGTAGGAGAAGAATAAACGAAGAATAAACGAAGCATCACATACAAACAAAACAGAATCAAGAAGAGTTATGTAACCAAAGCAGGAAGGGGATTGAAAGAGAACTTGGGTCAACTTAATAAACCAAACATATACAACAACTCCACGAATTCCATTACCAAATACCTACACAAATATTTAGCCATAATGACACGTGAGAACTAAGAACACGATACTATCTACAGAAGAAGGCAAAAGTTCACACAAAACATTTTCTAGGTGCCAAACTGGCAGTGAAAACCATTAGTACATTATATTTATGAAATAGAAGTTGACTCTAGCCATGAAAACAAAATGTTCCATAAAACGGAATTTGACACCGGTAGAAAACCAGGGAAAAAAGATAAACTTGCACTGAGGTTATAGCTAGTAAAACCATACACTTCCAGATGTTGAATCTGTTGAGCGGAGTGCCTATGATACTGTTTTTTTGACTTTTGAGAATAAGAAGTTTCTTCATGGTCATCGCTTGACCCATTCCCTCCTTGCCCAAAATCCATCTCTTACTCCAAAAGGAAGAGAAGTTTTCTGACCCAAGATCGTTGTTTTCTCTAACACTCAGATGTATGGTAGTATACACCAAGAAACCTAATGGTCTAAATAAATTCATTCCTCATGATTATACTGAAATATAAAAAGGATGCCATTCTAGTACTTCCCAAAAAAGGACATAATGTAAGTATAATCAATCAGAGAGAGCAGAGAGAGAGAGAGAGAAGTAATCTGCACATATACGCGTAGTAATTAATATCCAATGAGTTTTGCTTTACAAAAAAAAGTTAGTAAGCACTAGTTTGACTGATAGTATTAAAATATTCTCAAAAGATTTGATGAAAGGGAATTTCTATATATGCGTTAGCCATATAAGGTAAATATTAATAGGGTTCGATGAACTTCGCATGGCTTTCTTTTCCTTAGCACCATCAATCAAATTCATGATTCTTAATGCTGATCTATCGTATATGTACAATTTCACTTATCAAATCCAGATGTCACAGTTAATTATTTTGCATTTTCTCTATTCTTCAACTTCATTTACTTAATAGTAGATAAAGCATAGTTGCTAAAAGACCCCAACCCCCCCCCCCCCCCCCCAATTTTTTTCTGGAATCACCATAAGTCATTGAGTGGCTGCAACTGAACGATGAGGTATTGTATCACTCTATTTAGGAGGCATCGGACTCTTGAGTGAAATCCAAAGTACTTTTGAGTATTAAATTATACATCAAGAATATAGGAATTCTAACCATATGACATTGTTAGATTCTTACTCTTTTTGCACTTATCAATTGAAGTCAAGAAAGGAAATATTAAGCCAATAAAGGTTTATCGCTTAATTATAATATACACATGGTTGAGACAGACCAAGGATTTACTTCTCAAGTTCATACTAATTGTTTTTGCGTTGTACGAATATGACAAAGGGAGGATGATTACAACGGAGTACTTCACCCACTCGCAAGTAATTGATGAGACTTTATTCAATCGATAAAATCAATCATGGCAAGTCAACAGGAGAAATTAGTGTTCACGCTCTCCCGTTTTGACTAGTGACAATCATAAAAAATTATCCACCTACTAGACGTATAAACATGATGGATGTATGCATATATGAATTGAAAGACCCTTTCTCAAAAAATTTACAATTTTGGCTTCCAAACGAGGCCTAAAAAATATCCCGAAGTGAAAGGAAGCTTAGTCCTTTTAAATCACAATTAAATTGGATAAAGAGGATCCATAATTCATAGTTCTGTTGCTTCAATTAAACAATAAATGAATAAGTAATGTAGGTATACGAGCCTTGTACTTTTAAATTCCAGTTAGTTGCAATTTGTTCGAACTAAAAGAATAAACTATGTTGTTATAACTATTTTCTCTTGGGTCTTTGTAGTAATTGCTTAATACTTTCCTATTTTTCCATCATACAAAAATGCCAATTCATCAAGTTTTGCAGCAATTACAGATTTGGTAGGCAACAATAAATGTTTGTGATACAGCATTTGTTGGCTGTCATGCATCTTTGTTATGTTAAGTATGTTAAGTAATAATAAAAGGGTAAAGGTCAGTAAGGCATATGCCTAACGTGAGTTTTGCCATGCAAAGAAGTGATATCGATACTAATTAATTCAGACTCCAGTGCCCATTATTTGTTACCTTATTTCTATATCTTCTGCGTTTATGCCAGGGTATGGCAATGAATCCTAGCAACCCAATTTCTCCTGAAAATTTCCAATATAGTCCATGGTTTTTGAATGCCCTTTTATAGCCACAAGATTACATATATTTGTTAGTTCATGGGGCTCTCCGATATTCGTCTTCGCGCATTAACATCGAGTACACATCCCTTGGCACCAATAAGCACACGCAAAAGAAAAAAGAGCATCGACGGTACAGAGACTGGGGAATGAATTTGTGGAAGGAAGGTGAATAGATCTTACTCAATGGCCTGCTAGCTCATACGGGCATCGTCATATTCAGGACTAATTGACGGTTACATGGACAATCTGTAGCCGATGCCATGGATGCATCCCTGCTGCAAGAGTTCATATATGTGAAAGCCTCCGGGAGTGAACTTGTGTAGACAGGATGCATACAAAAATTGACCAAAAAACCCCCAACTTAAACGAAATAAAACAAAATCATCAATGAAGTTTACTAGCGAGTGTAGAGACACCATCTGTGAACCCGAAGACCGAAAGCACAAAGTTCTCTACCCAGAGGAAGAAAAACCAAGCAACAATAACTTCTTGCCAGTAAAATGCACCAAACAAGATAGAAGGAACCATATTCCAGCAATTGGGCAAAGATTTTTGAAGACCTATGAAGCATGAGCGCTTCCATTTGGCCAAAGTAACAGGTTCGGGTGCAGGTTCGGCTGGGTGCTTGATGTGTGTGTCAAAATCATCTATTTCTTTTGATCTATTGAATGAAATTCGTGAGCGACTAGGTGCGGCTTGGCTGCATTTTGAGGATTAATATACTTTCGAAAGAGTTTCTCTTGACCAAACTTTACTTTGTATAACAAAAAAACAAGCAACGGAAAAATTGCGGGGGCTTTCTGGACAGACAGGGAAGGAGAAAATAAGAAGAAGCAGCCAGCAGCAAAGCTGCAAACGGACGCTGTAGTGGCGACTGGCAAAAGACGTCGGCGGCGAGCGGCTGTAGCAGCGGGCTCTGGCGGAATCTTTATGCTTACTTGTCGGACTTTAATGTTAATCTCTTTATGCAGCTTTTCGAATCAATAATAGATATCTCTGTCGTAGCGGGATCTGGTGGCATGTTGATGTTTAGTTGTTTCATGCACTACTTATGATTCAATTGATACATCTTTCCGTTTTCAAATCCATAATATATGGAGACATGCATGTGATATGCATGTGTGTGTATCAATTATGCACATACATGTGTGTCTATACTACTCGACGTATCCCCGTTGCATCTGTTTTGTCTTTTCTTGGAAAATCACGTATCCATGTATCAGCAACTATACCTTAGTGCTTGCTTCTTAAGCCTAAGACACCCTCGGGTCTAACTGGAAAACATGTCGTCTAACCTTGTTCCCATAACTCATGAATGCCACATAATGATAAAGAAAGGACCAAATTTCCTGAGCTAAAGGAAAACTAGTAAGAAGGTGATTAACAGTTTCTATTGCTACCCTACCACATGCAGCATCGGTTTTGTGATAGTAAGATATTGTGTCTTCAAGTTGTCTTGAACTCTTGCCTTAGCTGCAGTAACCATGTCCTAGGGCCATAGTTTTACTTCACTCCTCAGTTAGGAGGTTTGTGGGTGCCATTCAAGCTAAGATGGAGTTCTTCTCAAAATATAAGAGAGAGAAAAGAGATCAAATGTTGAATGTGCTCAATGAAATCTGCCTTAAGAAGTCATTCAATCTCTTGTTTGGGTTGGACCTACAGTTCAGGCTGAATGACTGAGGTGGTTTTTTGACAGGCACCGTCCCAGAGATGCTGTTCAGCGGATGTGTTCACAAGGGCGGGGTCAAGCCCAGGCATTTCTTTGTAAGTCCACGCAAAGGCATCTCTCTATTCTTTGAGAAGCTCAATCAAATCCTTCCTCTTCCAAGGGTCAAGACTAGCGCTAATCAGCCTGGGATCTTCTCTTTCTGCCACCGAGTTGATCTCTGAAGGCCCTCATCCAGTGATCTAGGCACGTCCTGCCGACACGGCGGTGTCTCTGTCGTGCCACAACGTGTCAATAAAGCCATATGACACTGATTATACTTGGAGTCATTTACAACATCAGCTTTAAGTCACAAAGCTTAACAAACTAAGACGAGAAAGATATTTGAGGTTTCGACTGAAGTAAACAGAAGGCAAAGAAATAACTAACACGTAATGTGATGTTTTAAACGTCAATATCTATTAAAGACCATCCCAATCTATCACTCTTGTACATGCTGCTTCATGCAACTAAGATTGTTGTAGGACTAAAGATCAGTCTCACGGAAAGAGAGAGAGAAAGAAGGAAAGACTACAGGAAGTGGAGCAGGGTCATTTACTCCGTAGTTAAATCTGAGCAAAGCTTCCGGCACAGCTAAAAGGTCTTTTTGGTGCCTCATTTTTGTCGGTCATCCTTAATCATGTAATGTGGTTGTTCCCCTAGCAGATGAGCAGCTTACATTATGACTTATAATGGTTGAATGGCCTATCTCGCTATTATAGGGAAATTTGGACACTGCCAGGAATAGGCTTCTTTGGAGTGTAATCAAGTCATAAACTTGGGGTGCCTACACACTCTGGATCTGAATCAAGTTCAGTGTAGATCGAAAGTGAGTGTAAAATTCCACTAATTGGATGATGACAAATGAAAAAAATTCTGAGATTTAGTGGGAGGACGGCCCATTACAACTTTTACCGGTTGCAGCATATGCACATGCAATGCAAGTGGACATTAACCAATGATATGGTAGTACGAGTAAAATGTTGTTCATACACCAAGAGAGTTGTAGATATTTGACGAAAATGTATACTTTGTTCAATAGAAATACTTTTCATCTTGGCATATAGCTCATTTGCAAGAAATACTCACTCTTACTGTTCCGAGCAACACATGTTATAACCAATCACTGTGTGAATATTCTTACTGGCTATTAGAGTGGATCCACCACCGCATGGAGATTTTGTGATGGATGCAATGAAACTTCTCCTCGTTCAGAATGCTTCAAATATTTTTTATACTAGGGATGAATAAACCCCATGAAGCCTTGTGAGATATTTCTCTTGAGAGTCAAATGGTTACCATATTCAAAGGATACCTTACTCTTGGATAGGTTGAAAAGTCCAAAAGTTGCCACATTTCAGGATCATTTGGATGGAAAAGGCTTTGCATTGCCACAAAGCCATAATTATCACCCATCAGCCCCAAGACCAATTTCTTCATGAGCTTTCGGTTCAATATGAACTTCCAGGTTGCTTCCATGATGAAAGCATTAGCAAGTCTCTCTAGTTTGTTCAAATTTACTATGTAAAATCTTTAGTAACTAAAAAAGGAACACACATTCAATAAGAGGACAAAATAATTATACAGAATTTAGTATATTACCTTTAGGGGATTTCATATCAAATAAAGAGCACGCTAGCATCCAGCATTCTATGACTTAATGTACCGAGTCCTGCAAAGAAAGTTGAACTTTTATGTCAATACAATGATTAGGATATAAGTCACGTATTTGTTAAAGATGTGATTGCACCAGTTAACCTGCTCCAATAATGTTTCGTTTTACGACTAACTTTTACAGTTCAATGTGGCGAAACAATTACTTCAACATGATCAAAGAGGACACGGGAAGAGCTTAAATTTTGCATAGCAAACAAGCAGGGACATGGAGGAGAAGTGTGACTTTGCAGTTCCTACAGTTGACATTAGTGGAGTTTCTGTTGGATACATAGAAAGGTATTTGATATATGAGTAAGATGTCCTCCACTCACCGCCATAGTTTATGAACTGTTAAAGCATGATTTGCATTGTTGTGCCCACTCTAACAGCTCAACACTTTTGTTCTCTGTCCTGTTTTGTTGGCACGTACCGTGAGCACCTTTGGTTTGTCTCTTCATGTGCAACTCGGGCTTACATATGAGGTCGAGTGTTAAAGCATGATATATATTGCAGGCCCCATTCTGACAGCTTAATAATTTGCAATGCATGTTAACTTAATGTAAATAACTTGGCCCAATTAACTAAGACTTCTAGTGCCAGCCACTATCCTAGTCTTGTTAAGTCCATCATCACGAGAAAGTGCTATTTAATTCAGCAAACCACGTATTAGCTTACCTAGGGCGGCCCTAGCGCACAAGGCTCCCGCCAGGGTCTGGGGAGGGGGGTTGTTACCCAACTTTACCTCCATTACTGTTGGGAGGCTTTGTCTGTGTTTCGAACCCCTGACCTCCAGGTCAGAGTGGAGGAACCTTTACCTTGGCACCAAGGTTTGCCCCCTATTACAGACACATAGCTACATAGAGAATAGAGTATGTCCTAGAGAGTAATTATCATATGGCTGGGCTTGGACTCGGTTAAGGTGTCTTGCGCTTGTTTATGTTTAGGGTCTCGGGCTCAGCTTATGAACTTGCCAGGCATGGAAATAAAGTTCAGGGTTGTCTTCATTAAGAAACAAAAGCTCTCGGCTTGGCTCATTCAACAATCGTGTTTAAGCTCGAAACAAGGATCATTGCAGTAATAGAGTTTGTCTCCTTTAACCAGAATCAACCAATACTCTTTCTCCAAGTGTTTCTAAGAAACAAAACATTATGTTAGAGCTTATACCAGTTGATCAGCCCTAGTTGTTGCTTCTAAGGGACAAGCAAAATAGATGTAGGCACTTACATGAGCTTTACCCAGCTGCACAAACAACTCAAATCTAAATCTTCTGCAGCATAGATAGCAATTTCACTGCCTTGTAGTAATACCATTAGAGCCCTCTGCATGTACCATCATGGATTAAAATCATTCAATGAATGTTAAATGACTGTTTCAGAATCTCCCTCAGCAAAACAGATTCGGAATAAGAGTATACACAGTAGAGGTAAAAGATGATTCTAAATACAACCCTTCCACCAGTTATTCATTTATTCTATGGGGATGAGTCAATAACTGCTGCGCCCCAGTGACTCATTCATAAAATTGTAAACTCTTAGTGCAACTTAATTAGGTCCAATCCCACTAATCTATACTATATATATTTGGATTTGGTCGGCATTTTATGCCTTCCAAAACCCAAATCCTATTTTCTTGAATTCTTACAATTTTAAAATAAAGTTTAATAGATGTAAAATTTTTATTGGCCACAAAATAACTTCCAACCCGATGAACTCTAATCATCCAACCCCATCACCTTCATTCTTCCATTTCATAATTAGTTAATACCATTTCCGTGCATGGCATGGGATTTTAACAAACACCCTTCCCCTGCATAGCACGGGACTTCAGCTAGTTCGATAAATTTGCAATCACATGATTGTCATCCTGTGATAGTTTGTTGGCATTTGCAATTCCTAATTTAACGTAGTTTGTTCGAATTACTAATTAGGTCTGACTGTAACCTATAACCCATCAAAATGTCTACTATTATAGCCAAATTTGTCTGCTTGTACAGAGTTTTCCATTGCAAAAACACCATTTTGATTACTAAGTTTTCATGGGTATTAATCTCTTTAAGTCCCCTAACATTTAACGTAGTTCGAATTTAACATTACCCCCATAGAAGCTCTTGCATAATGGGTGGACTTTCAGAGTACATTAAAACTGGGTGGAAATGGAAATTGTTAATCTTGATATATGTTACTTGAGCATGCATATTAAGGAAGAAAATGATCAAAACCTGGGATGGGTGTCGCCGCTTATTAAGGAAGACTCGCTTCGAGTTGCCTTGGTTAGAATCTTGGGACACAAATATTCACACCATTGTCAGCTGTATGTGCCATGGCGGCGATCAGGGGTGCAAGGAATAATAAGGCGTTTGTGTATAAATGTTTTCTGAATTTGGCAGCCCAAAATGAAAATCCATTTTGATCGTATATGGCATACGAACTCAATTGTTATACTCCGTATTGTACTTTGCGAAGTCATAGTTTGACCTGAAATTTCTTAAGCAATTACATAAAGATCCACAAAATTTATGTAAAACTTTTAAATGTGCCCTTGCAATATTTATCTTTTGACCATATATTTTATGTAATTGCCTATTTAGCACCTTTATATACTTGTCCATATACTATTTTTTGATATAAAAAAAAGTACCTAGTGACAAAATTCTAAGTTTTTAGCAACAAATCACGGTTCGAAAAAGTTCTTGTGAGGCTAAAGATAGACTTTTTCATATCAATTGTAAATTTTCCTTGCCATCTAAATTTAGAAATTTTCGTTTAGGTCCTTATGAGTTGACATATTCTTCGTAACTTGAGCTTAGTTTAATTTCTCGTCCAAATTGCATTTTAGGTGTCCCATGCAATTTAAAAATCGGGTTTGTTGACGGTTAAAATTCATAAGTAAGAATTTACTTCGTTAATATTTTTTTTCAATGAGTTTCTCTTATTATATTTAATGTTGAGGTAGAGATAAAGAGCCAGAATTTGTCTGCGTGTGGTTGCTTGTGTTTATTTGTGTGCATGATATGAGAGAATATTACATGATTATGACTGTCTCAAGTCGTTTGATTGAGAGGTGAAATGACAAAAGTAGGGAACATGTGATAATCTTATAACATATCTGATACCAAGGAAAGTGGGTTCGCAGTCGACGTGGAGGTGCCACAAAGAAAGGCGAAGCAAGAGCAGAGACCAAGGGCTTCCCAGACAGAGCCTGAGGGTGGCAGTGCTGCGAGGGCGATGGCGTAGGGTGAATACACGACGACAGTCACAGTCCGATGCTTAGGTCCAGAGTCAAGGTCCGATGTGTTTCTCTCTCTAGGATTCTACAGTGAGAAGTTTGAGAATGTCCAACTGTCAGAAAATGTCCAAGCGTCAGAAATTGTCCCACCTCTCAGAAAATGTCCAACCTCCCAAATGAATTCTCAAGACCTCTATTTATAGAGGTTGAGATGATGATGTAACACTCGACACATGGCACTCCCCAGGAGTGACACGTCATCGGGGGTTCATGGATGTCGGTGCTTCACAAACTGTCGGATCGCATATTCACTGGCCTGCTCATCACAGCGTCGCTATGTCTGTCTGGAAAGACTAGCTCCCACAGCTTCACTGTGGCCACAGAATCCCCTTGATCGAGCCACCAATCCAAGCCCTTGTAAAGTCCCACAGGTCTGACAGTGGTGGGGAAGACCCGACGCCCAACTGCTAGGAGGACTAGGCGCGATGCCCTCTAAAGACTTGCTCCCCATCTCGGAATGACCCGAGGGTCATAGTTCATAGGGGTGCCAACGCAAGCCCTAGTGCCCGAGCACGTAGGCCAGTCATGAAGACACCCTGACGGAGATAGGGTCCCGAAGGAGTCGCCTATACTGCGATGAGTCCTTATGCCAAAGCACTCAAAGCACGTCAAAGTAGCATCCCGGAGGAGCCGTCTACCTGGAGAAAGGGGAGTTGAAAAGCTCCCCAGCTGAGATAGTGTCCCGAAGGAATCACCTACTCCGTAGGCCGAGGTAGCATCCCAAAGGAATCGCCTACTCCGTAGGCCGAGGTAGCATCCCAGAGGAGTCGTCTACTTGGCGAAAGGGGAGTTGAAAAGCTCCATGTGAGATAGTGTCCCAGAGGAGTCGCCTATCCTCGTGGATGAGTCCTTATGTCAGAGCACTCGAAGCACGTCAAGGTAGCATCCCGGAGGAGCCATCTACCTGGCGAAAGAGGAGTTGAAGAGCTCCCTGATGGAGATAGTGTCCCTAAGGAGTCGCCTATCCCAGTAGAGATGTTGCCACTCCAGAGAGTGGGTCGAAGTATGTTCCACTTCCATGGTAGGGGTGCATGGTGTGGTGAATGAGTGTGACGTCCGGGGGGCAAGGAACATGATTGTGGCGCATGGGCGCTATGAAGTGCATATGGTGCCGAGGACACGCCTTTTGTGACAGAGAGCCTGTGGGCACGATTGTATCAGTGGCGTAGTGCATGGCGCAACGGAGTAAGTGAGGTGCCATGTCGGGGGCACGGTAATGTGACAAAGAGCCAGGGGGCACGACTGTATCAGTGGCACGGCGGAGTGTTAAAGTGTGGTGCCCAGACGCCGGAGACGGGGTCGAGAAGTAACGTCCAGGCGACGGGGTCGCAGAGTGATGTCTGGGCGACGGGGGTAGTGAAGTGATGTCCGGCGCAACGGGGGTCGCGGGGTAACGTTCGGGCGACGGGGGTCGCAGGTGACGTCAGGGTAGGGGTCATGGAGTGACGTCTAGTTTCGACGGGGGTCGCGGAGTGACGTCCGGGCTACGGGGGTGGCGGAGTGACGTCCGACTCGACGGAGGTGGCGGAGTGACGTCCGGTCCCTTGAAGAGTAGTGCAGATGCTAAGGAGATAGGCAAAAGGCCAACCCTTGGGGAAAGGCCAAGGCCAACCTTGAGGGGAGGCCGAGGCTGACCCCAAGGGGAAGGCCAAGGCCCACTTCCTTGGGCAAGCGTCAAGGTGCGCTGATGGGCGACGGAAGATATGCGACGGTCTGTGCGTGATGAGCAGTCGCACAAGGATGATTTTCTTGGTGACGAAGTCATGTAGAAAAAGTGAGAAGTGCATGTGACTTGAGCGTGCACATTTGACCGATTAGAGGCGTTGAATACTAACTGTTGCTTGTGCGAGCGTGTCGTGCAGAATGGGACCCCCAGTGGGCCTTTGGGTTCGACCAGAATAGGTTGGGAACAATACGAAACGGTCATAAATGATCGGAACCATATGATATCTTCTAGAATTGACAAGTTGGATCACTATTAGATCAAAGGATCAAGATTCAATCCAATCAAAATACTCCTCGATTCATTCCAATTGAATCAAAATTCATTACCAAACCTTTTTTTTTTACGATATACTTCGGCCAAGTATAGTAGCCAAGATTAGGCCTACTTTTTAGTGGAGCGGAAAAATACATTCATTTCATTAAGCATAGTATTATTTGATTCTTCAAGTATTTGAATTTTGTAGGTTATAAAAATTAGAAAGAAGAATCCTGTTATGATTCTAGTTGTTGTAGTCGACTAATCATCGTGTTTCACCCATAGGTGGGAGAAGAATGGGGGATTTGGAACATACTCATTCGCATATAAGGTTTCACACCATCGTTAAATAAAGCACTCTCATGGACCATTAACACTAGCAGTCCATGACTAACCTGCTTCTAGGGTCGTAAATGAACTAAGCGTTCAAGAATAGGCCGACAAATTGGCTTGTTCAAGACTCGTCTATACCTATTTGTTTACTCAATATCCAAGTTTGAATTAGTGTTAGAAAAAGCATGTGCGCTTCTATATCCAGGCGCAAGTCCACGCAGTAAATGTGCCTCATATACGATTAGACATGATCTTTAGAGGTAAATGCTTTTTGACCCCCTGTTCTTTCAGTGTTTTGCAATGTGGTGTCTCCTGCTTTAAAAATAGCTACTAAACTTACTTCTACTATTTGAAAATGTACCATTAGACGGTTTCATTTCACCTTAACTCTGTTTTTGAGCGGGAATGGTTTCAAGTTCAAAATTATATTTTAAAGACCCAAATACCCTTTTGACTTCGCATAGTTTAAAATTAAACTTCATTTACCTAAATGCCCTTTCAAGTGGTATTATAAAATATATTCTGTATGGGTGGTTTTGTCATTTCACTCTAACAACTAACCCTAATATCTTATCTCTTCCCTTTTCCCCTTCTCCTCTCTCCTCTCCCTTGTCCTTACCCAAACTGCGGCCACTGTCGCCCTTTGTAACAAGTGATCTCCATCGCCATCCCCCACCGCTACCCCGCCGCCTCCACAATCTTATGATGTGCTGCTTGTGGCTGCCACCGTACCCCCCCACCCCCGTGAACCTGAAGAATCTGCCACCGTATGTAACGCCCCGAATTTATTTCTGGAGCGTTAATGCCAGATACACAGAGATTAGATAAAATCCTATAATTATCAGAAGACTCCAAAATGGTAATTCAGAGCATACACTAAAAATTCCCAAATACATTAACAGTTAATACAGTGGCCCCAAGCCTTTGTACAATTCAAGTCTCCAACACAGAGTTTCCCAAAATAGAACCTAAGTAATAACAATCTGTCTCAATCATTACACTCAAAATATCAATACTAACTCTTGATCACTCAGCTACTCTTTCGATCCCAAAGTCTCACTTACTAATCACCTGAAAGGAAAAACAACAAGGGAATGAGTCAAATGCCTAGTAAGGTCACTCAAAGGACCAATCAAATGAAAGTAAAAATATTTGAGAAACGAAAGTTCGGAAGCACAAAGGGTCACAACGGAACGGAATATCAAACCAGATTTCGAATGTCAAATATTTGAATATAGAGACAGACACTATGGAACCATTCTGAAAGTGGTCACATACGTCATCACTGACATATGAGGCCGTTTTAGAAAGTAAGATCGCGATCTCTAACTCAACTCCCCTGAGCTAGCCCACGTTTCAATCCACGTGGCTAAGTCAGACATAAGTCACATGCACTGTGACATGGCTCATAGAGTTATCAAAACAAATATTAAAATTTAACACACAATCAAATATCGAACTTGACAAACAATACACGAAATTAATGAAATAATGACAATTTAAAACGAACGATATCAACATCGCAATTTCTAAGGTTAAAAAAATTCGACGAAAATTGAATTTTACAAGTCATAGCATTGAGAACAAGTTATTCATAACAAAGCTCAAAGCAAAAAGGAAAAGAAGAATCACTTCGAAGAAGTTCAAATTTTAGAAAGAAACTAAGGACTTACATGAGCGATTGGTTCATTGCTGATTTGAGTTTCGAAATCAAACCCTTACCTTAGAGAATACAAATCCTTGAACTCCTCCTTAAAAATCAAGAGCTTCCCAGGCTTCCTCCTCCTCCTCCTCTATCTCTCTCTCTTTATTGCAAAGGGAAGTACGTACAGAAATAAAAAGTTTTGAAAGGAAAATAAGAAACTATTTATATGGAACAAAATCAAACTTTAAGTCGACCGGAACAAAAATTTCATTCGACCGAATCCGACAGAGGTGAAAATGGTTCAATTTTTTTTTAATTCGATTGAAAATGAGTTTTCATTTGAATTAAAACTTTTAATTCGAATGAAAACTTCACATTTTTTTTTTTGGCAATTGACTGAAAACAGGTTTTCATTCGAATTAAAACTTTTAATTTGAATGAAAACTTCAGAAACTCATGTTACACGATTTAAATATTTTTCGTTCAAGGTAAAATATTTTCATTCGAAGCAAACTCAATTTCATTCGAAGCAAAACCATTTTCCTTCGACTAAATCCTTCAGACTCCAAAAACTTCAACATCAAATAGTTTTCATTCGAATGAAACTGTCACGCCCCCGACCCGGAGGCGGACCTACACAAGCTATTTCAAAATATTTCTGTTTACCAGAAATATAATACCCAAGCATTTACCAAGAACATAATCTCAAGAGGTAAGTAGAGCTCTACACATATCCTAAATCAAAAGCATTTTCATTCGTCATCAAAGTTTAATAATTGTAACGAAAATCTAACAACAATAGTCACCTCCCAAACTTTGGGGGTTCTCAAAAGTCACATATCAAAACTATTACAAATCTCTTATTTTCAAATCACTAAGAAAGTCTAAAATTGAAGAACAATTTTGAGCTCATGCTTAATGGTAACTCCTCTACTATTGTCTCAGATTAAATACCAGAAATTGGGGGAGAAAGGGGGGAGGGTGGGTGAGCACAAAGTCAGGTAAAGATTACACACACACACACACACACACCTATAGAGTATAACGCAGATATCCAATAATACGTAATTGAGTCAAACGAAACAAATGAAAACTAAAGTGCAAATAAGATAATTAAGCCTGACACGACAATCTCATTTCGGTGTATTAACCATCAAAGGTCGAATCAAAGTCAAAGGAACACATTCAAATAATTGAACTAATAATCGAATACGGTACAATCACGTAATACGTGACTGTAAAACACGTTAATCTAAGTACGTGAAGATTCTAAATTCAAAATTTGCATACCGGTAGTAATTATCATATTATGTCATGGCATCATGTTAACTTAAGCACGTGAATGTTCTAATATTAGTTCAATTCAAAGGGAGTCCAATGGACATCAAAGTATCTCAAAAGTATCGAACCCACAAAGTATTAAAACTTTGAATTTCAAAAAGAATGACAAAACGATTTTGGAAAATACTTGATATTAGACTCAAATCGAAGAGGACAAAATATCAAGTTCAACGGAAGTTGAATCGCTTGAATCCGGATTCGTATGAGTACGGAATTATAAAATAACAAAACATAGAGTAAATGTGAGACAAAACTATTGGACCAACTAAAAAGTGACACGTGGCGGAAAAAGCCACTTTTTTCCTTGCCCGGCTATGTACTCCTCTAACCAAAGAACCTTAGGGCCCGTACGTTTATAATATTCGTTTTCTGTTTTCATTTTCATGATTTTTATATTCAGTTTGAAAATCAGTTCCTGTACTTTTATCATTTTCACAAAAAAAAATTTTTGCTATTTTTTCTTATATTGAGTTAAGTTTGGGTGAAAAAAAGTTAAAAACACCTTGGAGGTGTTTTCAGTTTTTTGTCACTTTTTGAGTAATTTTATCCAAAACGAAAACAGAAAATGGTAAAAGTACTCAAAAAATAATATTTTTCATTATCGTTGCAAAAAATAGAAAACGAATTTCGTAAACGTACGGGACCTTAAAGTTTCTTAAACCAATTGATGATTGATGGTAGGGGCATGATTTGTATTTAGAATATTACTGGGCAGTGGGCGGACCTTGCATAGAAATGAAGAAAATTGGACTGCACAGTACGGCTAAACAATAGAGGGCAACGGCTAAAAGAGCGAGAATACAACAAACGAATAACGATAAAAAAAAATCTGAAATGGGTAAATCACCAATTCGATAAGAAAAGAAATACAATATCAAAGCAAATAACAATAATTTTGATAAAAGATACATTTTATCGTTGATTCAAAATCGAAATACCGTGACATAATGATATGATGCGGATCTATACATAAAACCCTTACTTCAATTCACGCTACAAGATTCACAAAGTTGCGTAACCTTTCGAAAGTATCAAACCTAATTAATAAAATCAACCACTAAGATTAAAATCTTCAAATCAGTTATATTTTGATTAAGGTTTAGGATCGATCACTTACCAATTGTGAGTAGAAGATTGAAATCCTATTTCAAGCCCTAGTTTTCTCTTTCTTCTCCTCTCTCTAAAAGTTCAGACTCAATTTAACGATAGAATACAAACTAACCAGTCTTTTTATTTCTCTAAACTTGGTAAATTACTTCAAAGGCCCCTAAAGATAAGTTACTTATTCAAAAGGAATTCTAAAATATTATTAAAACTTCCAAAGTAGCCCAAGAATTAAAATAATTAACTATATATTATTTGGGGTCTTACAGAAACTACTTTCATTCGACCAAAAATTTTAGAAACAATCCCAAACCATTTTTCTTAGTTTTAACAAAAGACCACAAACTTATTTATTCAAAAATATTAATTTTACATAGAAAAAGAAAATTTCGGGGTATTACATTATCCCCTCCTTAAAAGAATTCCGTCATTGAAATTTAAAACGTACCTTAAGTGTCAAAAAGCTGAGGGTGCTTCTCTCGCAAAGCTTCCTCAAGTTCCCAAGTGGCCTTCTTTATTTCGTGATTCCGCCTCAAAATCTTAATTAAAGGAACGACTTTCGTCCTTAATACCTGATCACGACGGTCAAGAATCTTATACGGTTGTTTTTCGTAGGAAAGGTCCTCGTGAACTGATAAAGGTTCATACGACACAATGTGCGTTGGATCATAGACATACTTCTTTAGATTTGAAACATGAAAAACGTTATAAACATGCGATAGCTTTGGCGGTAATGCCACCCTGTAAGCCACCGAACTGATCCTTTCCAAAACCTCAAATGGCCCAATAAACCTAGGGCTAAGCTTGTTCTTTCTACCAAAACGTGTCACCCCCTCCAAGATGAAACACTAAAAAACACGTGATCACCCACTTCAAATTCGAGTTCGCGACAACAGTGAGACGTGTAACTGTCTATCCTGAGCTGCTTTGAGACGTTCCCGAATCAAATCAACTTTTTGAGTTGTCAACTGCACCAACTTTGGTCCTAATAACCGTCTCTCTCCTACCTCATCCCAACATAGTGGCATCCTACACCTTCGTCCGTACAATGCCTCAAACGGTGCCATTTTAATACTTGCCTAATAGTTGCTGTTATAGCCAAATTCAACCAAAGGCAAATGACTATGCCAACTACCACCAAGGTCTAGCGCGCAAGTTCTCAACATATCTTCTAACGTCTGAATAGTACGCTCGGACTGTTTATCTGTCTGCGAATGATAAGTCGTGCTGAAACGAAGGTCCGTGCCCATAAAATTCTGGAAGCTTCTCCAAAATTTCAAAGTGAAATGCGGATCTCCAAAAAGATAATGTACACAATGCAACCTCACAATCTTATCAATATATAATCGAACTAACTCAGATAAGCGTGATGTTGCTCGGATTGGAAGGAAATGCATAGTCTTAGTCAATCTATCAACAATAACCCAAATAGTGTCATAACCCTTGACGGTTCTTGGTAAGCCTCCCACGAAATCAATTGTTACATGCTCTCATTTCCACTGCAAAATATCAAGTGGCTGAAGCAGTCCGTTAGGCTTCTGATGCTTCGTCTTCACTTTCTGACAAATGAAATAATGGGATACAAATTTTGCTATATCCGATTTCATGTCGCTTCACCAAAAATGCTCTTTAAGGTCAAGACACATTTTTGTTTTCCCCTGGTGAATATAGAAACGAGAACTATGAGCCTCCAACAGTAACTCCCTCCTTAAGGATAAATCAGCTGGCACACAAAGTCTCTTACGGAACCAAACCACACCGTGTTCGTCAATTCTGAACTCAGGTTGCTTTCCAACGTTAATATTCTCAATGAGTTGAGCTATACCTGAATCTCCATCTTGGGCTTCCTTAATCCTGTTGATCAAAGTAGGTTGTACCTGTAATGCTGCCAAGTATTCTCCACCATCATGCCATCTAATCTCAAGATCTAAGTTCATCATATCCTCCAACAGTTGAGGCTGACAAGTAATCAATGATGCTAAGTTTCTGATGCTCTTCTTACTGAGCGCGTCATCCACAACATTCGCCTTACTCGGGTGATAATGAATCGAACAGTCATAATCCTTCAAAATCTCCAACCAACGCCTCTATCTCATGTTTAGCTCCCTTTGGGTGAAAATATACTTAAGGCTTTTATGATCGGTATATATTTCATAGGTTTCACCATAAAAAGTAATGCCTCCATATCTTCAAAGCAAAAATCATAGCCACTAACTCAAGATCATGGGTGGGATAGTTCTGTTCATAGGGTTTAAGTTGTCTAGAAGCATAAGCAACCACCTTACCATGTTGCATTAAGACACAACCTAAGCCTTTCTTTGAGGCGTCACTATAAATCACAAACCCCCCAGAACTAGATGGTAAAGTCAATACCGGTGCAGACACTAACTTCGTCTTCTGCTCTTGGAAACTAGCTTCACACTCTTCGCTCCAAATAAACTGGGTGTTTTTCTTAGTCAACTGAGTTAAAGGCACATCAATTTTTGAAAAACTTTCAACAAATCAACGATAGTAGCCGGCCAATCCTGAGAAGCTTCGTACTTTGGTAACATTGCTCGGTCTCTGCCAGTCAATTACTGCTGCAATCTTAGAAGGGTCGATGGTATTCCATCCTTAGACACCACATGCCTTAGAAATGTAACATGTTCAAGCCAAAACTTACATTTCTTAAACTTAGCATACAATTTATTATTTTTCAAAGTCTGCAAGATAATCTGCAAATGCTCACGATGCACTTCCTCCAACCTAGAGTACACCAAATTATCGCCAATAAAAATAATAACGAATTGATCCAAATACTGTCTAAACACACAGTTCATCAAATCCATAAAAGTAGCAGGGGCAATAGTCACCCCGAACGGCATTACCAGAAACTCATAATGACCATAATGAGTTCTAAACGCGGTCTTTGGCACATCCTCTGCCTTGACTTTCAGCTGATAATATCCACAGAACGTAAATCTATCTTCGAGAAAACTTCGCTCCCTGAAGTTGGTCAAACAAAACATCTATGCTCGACAACAGATATTTATTATGGATGGCGATCTTATTCAACTCACGGTAGTTAATGCAAAGTCTCAATGTACCATCTTTCTTCTTAACGAACAAAACAGAGGCACCCCAAGGTGACACACTAGGGCGTATAAACCCCTTATAAAGTAGCTCTTGAAGCTATTCCTTTAGCTTCTTCATTTCTGAAGGCGCCATTCGATACGGAGCCTTCGAAATAGGTGCCATATCGAGCACTAAATCAATTGTGAATTCCATCTCACGATCGATGGGTTTTCCAGGCAACTCTTTAGGAAACACCTCAGAAAAGTCACAGACTACCGGTACTTTTGATATTTCAAGACCTTCATGACTAGTATCATGAACATGTGCAATGTAACCCCTACAGCCCTTACGAAGCATGCAGCGAGCCGTAATAGCTGAGATAATGGACAACCCACTAGGTTTCAAACCCCTAAACTCAAATTCAGACAAATTAGATAGGTGAAAAAGGACTCGTTTCTCAATGCAGTCAATTAAGGCATGAAAAGATGCCAACCAATCCATACCCAAAATTACATCAAAATCACGGATATCTAAAGGAATTAGGTCCCTATCATATATACTGATCTTATAGTTTCTCAATACTGAATTAACTATCATAGAATCTCTAACTGGAATACCGACAGACAACTCATAGTCAAGAGACTGGGGTCTAACCCTAAGGCGTCATGCAAAGAAAAGAGAGACAAAAGAGTGTGTGGCACCAGAGTCAAATAATACATGTGCATTAATTGAGTTAACATGTATCGTACCTGCCACCACATCCTTTGAATTCAACCATCCTTAACCGTCATGTTGAACACCCTGCTTGTAGTCCTAGGTTTCTATCCCCCGGATAATGGATTCATAGCCTATCTAGGGCCCAAAGCTGTACTCCCAACAAACGAACCTTGTGGGCTAGATTGCCCTGATGCTGGAATAAGACAATCTCTGATACTATGACCCTTTTGGCCACACCTGAAACAGGCTCCCGTATCCCATGGCAATTTTGACCACCATGTCGCTTTTTGCACCTCTGACAAATAGGACATGAACCTGTAGATGGAGGCCTCTGAGCAAAGTTTTGGCTAAAGCTCCTACTCATATTACCCTGTTCTTGACCCTGTCTTTGGCCTTGGTCCCTCTGGCCAACAATAGTCGACGCAGATGCCTATTTTCTCTTCCCATCATTTTTGTGCTGTGTGTGGCTGAGATAGTTCTGGGTGGTCTCTCTTACCTATCTTGGCTTTTTTTTTCTCTCTATGAAATCCCTTGCTTTGGATATGGTCTTTGCAATGTCTACGCAATGAACATAAGTCTTTATCGGGGCTGGAATAATGCACTGTCTAATGTTAGACTTAAGACCCCAAGTGAACATTTGCACTCTATCCTTTTCATTAGCCATTAACTGCTTACCATGATGAGATAATCATGTAAACCTTACCTTATACTCGGCAACGCTCTCGTCATCCTCCTGCCTCAGATTAAGAAAATCACGATACATATGTTCTTTTACACTCCTAAGGAAGTAGTGGTCAAAGAACAAAACCTTGAACCGATCCCATGTCATCACCCTGCGTTGTTCTGTCGTCTTACTATCCTCAATCATTTTCACCAATGGTCTGCCTCCTCATCTAGTTTATACACTGTGAGTTCTATCTTTTTTTGCATCGGTGTAACCCATAGGCCTAAACACCTTTTCAAGTTGAGAAATCCATTTCTCTACCACAATCGGCTCGTCGGTTCTCCCAAAAGGTTTTACATTTTTCTTATCAAACTGCTATAACAAGCTACGGGTCTGAGTCTGCCTAGTATTAGGATTTTGAGGTAGGTTGATTCTGCTGATTTAATTGAGCTTGCTGATTTGCCAAGAGGGTCAGAAGATCTGGCGGGTTCTCATTCTCGGTGACGTTTGGAGGTTCCACATTCCGATTATGGGTTCGTTGATTATTACGACTGCTTACCACAGCTACAAAAGAAAATTAACGTCAAATGCAGACTTAGACATTACGCTTAAACCTACCCATCCTACCTATCTCACAACTTATCCGATTCTAAGCATGAGTCTACAGAATCTCATACCTAAGCTCTAATACCAACTGTAATGCCCCAAATTTATTTTTGGAGCGTTAATGCCAGATACACAGATCAGATAAAATCCTATAATTATCAGAAGACTCCAAAATGGTAATTCAGAGCATACACTAGAAATTCCCAAATACATTAACATTTAACACAGTGGCCCCAAGCCTTTGTACAATGCAAGTCTCCAACACAGAGTTTCCTAAAATAAAACCTAAGTAATAACAATATGTCTCAATCATTACACTCAAAAAATCAATACTAACTCTGAAACAAAGGCAGCTAACTCTTGATCACTCAGCTAGTCCTTCGATCCCAAAGTCCCACCTACTGATCACCTGAAAGGAGAAACAATAAGGGAATGAGCCAAACGCCCAATAAGGTCATTCAAAGGACCAATCAAGCGAAAGAAAAAATATCTGAGAAACAAAAGTTTAAAAGAACAAAGGGTCACAACGGAACCGAAAATCAAACCAGATTTCGAATGTCAAATATCTGAATATAGAGACAGATACTAGGGAACCATTCAGAAAGTGGTCACATACGTCATCACTGACATATGAGGCCGGTTTAGAAAGTAAGATCGCGATCTCTAGCTCAACTCCCGTGAGCTAGGCCACGTTTCAATCCACGTGAGTAAGTCAAATATAAGTCACATACACTGTGACATGGCTCATCAAAGAGTCCAATTTAACACACAATCAAATATTGGACATGACAAACAATATACATAATTTACAAAATAAAAAACAATTTAAAACGAACGATATCAACATCATAATTTTTAAGGTCAAACGGATTTGACAGAAACTGAATTTTACAAGTCATAGCATTGAGAACAAGTTATTCATAACAAAGCGCAAAGCAAAAAAGAGAAGAAGAATCACTTCGAAGAAGTTCGAATTTCAAAAAGAAACTAAGGACTTACACGAGCGATTGGTCCATCGCTAGTTTGAGTTTCGAAATTAAACCCTTACCTTAGAGAATACAAATCCTCGAGCTCCTCATTAGAAATCAAGAGCTTCCCAAGCCTCCTCCTCCTCTCTCTCTCTATTGCAAAGTGAAATATGCAGAGAAATAAAAAATTTCGAAAGGAAAATAAGAAACTATTTATATGGAACAAAACCAAATTTTAAGTCGACCAAATTCGACCGAAACATGTTTCATTCGACTGAATCTGACAGAGGTGAAAATGGTTAATTTTTTTTAATTTGATAAAAAATGAGTTTTCATTCGAATTAAAGCTATTTTAATTCGACTGAAAACTTCATTTGTTTTTTGCGTTCGACCGAAAATAAGTTTTCATTCGAATTAAAACTTTTAATTATAATGAAAAGTATTTTAGATCGAATGAAAATTTCAGATTTTTTTTTTTGCATTCGGCTAAAAATAGGTTTTCATTCAAATTAAAAATTTTAATTCTAATGAAAACTTCGGAAACTCATTTTACACTATTTAAATACTTTTTTTTTGAAACAAAATATTTTCATTCGAAGCAAAACCATTTTCATTTGACCGAATCCTTCAGACTCCAAAAACTTTAACATCAAATAGTTTTCATTCGACCAAAAATTTCAGAAATAATTCCAAACCATTTTTCTTAGTTTTAACAAAAGACCACAAACTTATTTATTCAAAAATATTAATTTCACATAAAAAAGAAAATTTTGGAAAATTACCCCGTATCTTCTGATTTCATTGATTTCCACCACCCCCTACTTTTTCGGAGCTCATCTTCGCCGAAAAATTAGGGTGAAAGATGCATGGTGTGAAGAAATGATGGTGAAGAGTTTTTGAATTGAAGTTGGGCCTGTTAGGCGATGTGGGGATACTCACCTCAGTCGCTCATTTCTCCTCGCAGATTAAATTGGTCAAGGGATGGTTGAATCTTCTATTTCTTCAAAGTAAAGGCAGTTGATCAAGAGTGGGTTTGAGGCAATGGTTTGACTATTGGCATCCATGGAAAACAGTGGTGGGCTTGGGCTGTTAGAAATCGGGGTTTGTGGCGGTGGGCTTATTGGGGATGGTTTTGTTGTGGGGCCTTTTGGTGGTATGTTGTGGCGGGCTTATTGGAGATAGTGTTTTCCGTGGGTTGATTGTGTGGTGCTGTGGTGGTGGGTGAGAGCAGGTGGTGGTGGTGAATAATATATTGATATCGAGTTAAAATTGCATTTTGACCCTTGTACTTTAATGTTTAGTGAATGCCCTAGAGTATTTGAAGTAGATAAAACAAACCAAAAGGGTAATGATGTCTTTTGAACAACTCTTTAACGGATTTGGTTAACGTGCACATTTTCGAATAGTGAAAGTATGTTTAATAGCTATTTTTAAAGTACGGAGTACCACATTACAAAAGACTGAAAATAGAGGGGGTCAAAAAGCATTTACCCCCTCTATTTATACTGGCGCGTTCCTTCACCCTAAAAATGAAGGATGCCCATATAAAAATTCATAAAAAAATCTTGGATTATTGCTACAGTGGCATCATCCATTTCTTCTAATTTATCTATTTATACTATATATAAAGGAAAAACATGGTTTGATATAACACCTTTTTGGTGTTACATAATTACCTATCTAGAACGGTGACAAGTGGCATTTTATAATTTTTTCTTAAAAAATTTATAAAATAAAAACTTAAATAGTGAATAATTACTTTTAATTTTTATAATGTATAATTTATTTTATCGAATGTGATAATATAATAAATATTTTATATTATTAATTTTATTTTTACAGATGCGTGTCTCGTTTCTCTGAAATAAAAACCTGAACCCAAATCCCAAATCCCCGATCAATCAAATCAATTGTCTTGCATTTCACTGTCGCCGGCTACTGCTCGCCTCGTCACCGGCTGTTGTTCCCTCACCACGTGCTGCTGCTCCGGTTGCCGCCGGCTGCTGCAGCTGCTACTCTTGCCGCCTACCACCACTAGGTTCGTATTTGTCTCTCTCTAGCTCTATGTGATATATGGCTACATCTATGATGCTGATATATAATCAAATGACAGAAGAAGGGGATTGTGTGCCAAGGCTGCACAGTGATCCCATGATCAATCTTTCCCTTCATTTTGATTCAAAGGGATTGGGTGAAGCTGGACACAAGTCCTGCAAGCCTTAGAATGACTACTTGTTAAGAATTAACTCCTTCTCGTTGGATTTGATACTTTAATAGTGTTCGAAGTTTGTTAAATTGCTATTTCCGGTACTTTTACGTTATTTTATTGGTTTAATGCAGTAATAGCTATTTATTTTTAATTCGCACCTCACTTCTAAAAGGCGCTCACCTGTGCCTTGCGCCTAGAGACCCACCAGGCCTTTGGTACACCTGCGCCTTTAATAACAATGGTTTAAACTAAAAAATGAGGCTCGTTTAATATAGGATCCAAGCTTGACCATCTTGTTTCAATCATGAACAGCGTTCTTGATTGTGAATATCTCATTTAGCTGTTTTATTCCTTCCTCCTTAAGCTTCCTGTCGACATTAATGCTCAAAGGCTAGTCGTAATGCCAAGGCACAAATGAACTTTGCCCAAGTGGTGTGCAGTTATAAAAATAGATAGTACAGCTACCATGAAGCAAACATTACTTTGGCAAGCCATACATGCTTTGGCGATAGGAGTAGCCTTTCCAAAGTACACCGAACTCATCTTCGTGTCTATATAAATTTTTGCCAAAGCATCATGCAGCTATAGAAACAGGCGGTACAATCACCCTGAAGCACACATTACTTTGGCAAAAGTCATACATGCTTTGGCTATATGACTAGCCTTTTCAAATAACACCAAGTTATGACATCCAAACCCAGGTGGAAAAATAGCAGCCTCAGGTCCATAACCAAATAATCCAAATTGGACTTTAAACTCAATACAAATTGACATTTGAGCCTCACTTTAGTCACTTGAACTCTAGTTTTGCCATCAGAAAGTTACATAGCTTCACTTATGAGACCCTTATCAAATATGATGTCCAAACTTAATCACTCAACAATTATTTTCTCTCCTTTGTTCGCATTACCTACATCATTGCATGAAAAGCATGGACAAAGATCTACCCGCCTTCAGTCTTCTTCATCAACAAATTCAAATTATAGATCCATCTTCTTCGTGTTTCTTAAGGCAGGGTCTCGATCATTTTTGCAGTCATTTTCAACTGTGAACTCCCGCTCTATCCTCTTCTATCCCAAATCTCGTGGCTTACTTTTGCAATTAGTTACAATGAAAGACTAGACCTTGTCAAATTCAACTGTGTGGCCAACATGAACCAATCCGAAGTCCTTGCCAAACTAAATTCTCTATCGTAACGCCAAAGCATTTTTCCTTTTGAACCTCCAACCACCTCAGGATACCATTTCTTCCCCCTCAACTGGTAAGTTCCCATCTTTCCATTGACAATATACATAACATCACCTACATCTACCACCGAAAAGTACCTGTAGCCAAAGAGGTCATGGACTTTCTGACCATTTCTTGGTCAAAAACTCGTAAGGTTAAAGGCTTTTGGTCATACGTCCATGACTGAGTTTCTTGGGCATGGCCTTAAAATTAGCTTGCAACACCAGGGGGTTGAATACTGGAGGATATTAGGGTCAGTAAGCATAGGTTGCCATTTTGTTAGTTGTGGTTTCAGAGTCTCTGACCATGGGGGCACTATTATGCCGGTCCAGAGACCTGCCACTGTATATATATTACTCTTTACAATGGTGGCATACAAACTTGTCTGGGGCTTGATCAGTAAAGGGCCTCACTTTTAACTTTTTCCTGGAAGTGAGCATCTATGAAATATACGCCTAGATACGTACCGGCATCATGATGAAGACAAAGCATACAAAGATCCATCCTCCTTGAGATGTATATGTACGGACCATTGACAATACAGCAGGACATTATGAGGATATGGGAAGCATAGGTTAAGGAAACCCTTGTCATACTTGTATAAACAAATGGTGTGCCAATCGTGCAAGTTTACACTGAAACCTGTTCGTTGTTGGAGTGAGTTCTCCTCTCAATTGTCCATCGTCTTTCCTTATATAGACATTTCCTTTGAACTAAATTGGAATCTGAATCAGGATCAGCATAGTATACAACTCTTGAAAACAACATTAATCCTTATTATTTATGTCCACATTCTCTAAACTTCCCAATATCCACATCTGCTGCCGCCACCACCACCACATTGCCATGGGGCTAAGTCTTATGTTCCATCTCCACATTGGTCAATTCCAGTATTTATCTTCCCTTCATCATCTCAAAACCCTTGTCCATTGCTCCTCCATTGTGCGTATCTATAAAAAAAAGATCTGAAACAATGGATACGTAAGACTAGTAAACTATTAATCAGAGACCAATGTGAACCGAGAAAAAAAGGTATTCTTATTTGGTCTCTTGCCGCAACCACAATATGAATCCAAGAAAAGCGGAGGAGCCACAGGATGACATAGAAGACTCCATCATGTGACGAGTTTCCATTTATGTATCCGACGTAGAGTCTCTTGTTCTGCTTTTAAAGGAAGACAAATAGCCAAATGGCAGGAAATACGAGTTTGTTTCTTCCTTCCGGGGTATGTGACTACTATGCCTCTAAACATGTAACAAACCACCCTAGGGAGGGATGCTTGAAAGCTTGGTGAGTCCACTAAAGAAATCTTGAGCTTATGGTTTGCACATTCTTCTATGACAATTCTCACCAAGATCAAAACTTGCATTCAATTGACATCCACCTGTCTTCTTGGACTTTGCATTTGCCCACAAATCTAGATCTGGACACCCTGGCCGGCAAGCATACTTTTCTATTGAAGGGACATGAGCTCAAAATTTCCCCACTTCTAGCAGCAAAACAGCACTGGTATGGTGCTCTATGATAACCAAATGATTTGCACATTGCATTGGATGGCTGTAACAAGTACTCGCGAGACGATTCAATCGCTTCTCTCAAGTAATCACACATTGCTCTTTAGAAAATTTAATTGAGAATCCAGTGCAATTAGGGTTCGACCATATTATATGAGAGGGATTTGATAATTTTGATCTTTCAATGAGATCGATGTTCCCAAGTGAAGGTTTATAAGCACCAATAACATGACAGGTTTCATGAGAATTGTACTGTGCTACAATCATGGCACTTACGGAAGAAATATGCCTTCAATTTTTTAGATTATGTCTCCCCCAAAATCGATCATCCATCAACCATAGAAAGAGGATTACGTTATAGATAAAGGAGGTACAATAAGATCCCGTCAATAGGGAAGACTTGGCTAAACATCTCTGACGGGATTTGAGGTCATAAGACGACCAAATCTCTGAGAGCATATGATGTGATTCACTATCTTGCTTCAAATGATCTTTTATCTAAAATCACGTATGGAGTCTCATCTAAGTCCAATGTCCAAATGCCTGCCCTGCCCCCCCCCCCCCCCCCCCGTGCACGTGATATTAGTTTGTACTGCTTACGATCAATAGACATATGTTCTCTAACTCGACTTGGACTAGAGAAAACTAGAAAAGCAATCAACCCTTTGATGGAAAAGAAGATTGAGACTATTAGTGGGATTTTCTAGGGCTTCAAAGTTTAACAGTAAATCTGATTTCTTTTTTATTTAACATCAATTTCAGACTCAAAAACCCATTCATGGAGAATGCTTATGCACCCCCTTATCAGAAGGAGCTGGCTTTCGAAACGATAAAAGATCTTTCAAGAATAACAAAGTTTGGTGGACACTTTACTAGAAACATCCTTTATAAGAAGACAGACCTCGCCAACCAGCATCTAAGAAGTTGAATCACTGCCACTTTGGACTTCGGCCATATTCAGACCCGCATCAAAACTCTCTTAAAAACTTTTGATTTAATCCAACCAAAAGAGCCAATATATCGAATTGGAAAAGAACATCAAGCTGGGGTTAGATGAGCAACGCAAACGTAAGAAGTGGCTCTTGGCATCAAAAGTTGAGGATACAGTTGTAACAACCCAAAACTTGAGACTAGTTTTATGAAAAAAATAAAGATTCTAACTAATTTTTTATCGGATTTTTAGTGACGAATTGGTGAGCATTAATCTTTGAGATCTTTAGCGACAAATTTTTTAGAAACCGTAAGTTATAACTTAAGGATAGTATTTATAAGTGATATTGATTGAGATCTTCAGCGACCATTAGCGTTAATGATATTTTTAGAAACCTTTAGCGATAATTTTCGTACTCTATCGTTAGCATTGATATTACATTAGCAACTTTTAGCGGTTATTAGGGAATCGGGATTATGGAACACCCCATTAAAATTTTCTGGTACATTAATTTATCAAAAATAGTGTTTTGGGTCTTTTTATAATATTAAAAAGTTTTGCGTAAACTTTGAAAAATCACCTAAAGTCTAGGGGATTTTTGGTAGCTTTTCAACCTAGGTAGTCCACCTAAGGCCGCGCTCTAGGCAAACACGCTCTGCATTGCTTTTAACCCAGGCCAACCTTCACCAAAGTTGGTAAAGTTCGAGTGAGTAATTCCTATAGAGTATTTATGGTGGTTAAGATAGCTTAAGACATAAACCTAGTTGACGATTATTACTTTTCAGTTTTCATCTCCGATCCATAATAGCTCACAAATTTTGTTGTTCCTCGAGTTTTTGCCTTCGGTCTCGGGTTTCAGTAAGATCGACGTTAGCTTTGGTGATTGCTTGTCCTTGAAGATATATATCTTCCTCCTTGTATTGGCAACTTTTTCTGTTGAAGGTAATTTACGTAGTCTTGGAGCTTACCCAGCTCCTTCAGGGCTTACCAAGCCTCTTTAAAAGCTTACAGAGTTTCGTGTTTGCATTCCGCACCAAAGACAGGCCGGATTCGTTGGGGTATAACTAAGCCTTAGACTAACTCTGTTAATAGCCTGCGTTCAAAGATGTCGAGAATCTTATCTAGTTTCATACTTAAAATGCCATACGGACCTATTCAGAAAAATTTAGCATTTAACCGGTAATAGCCCATACCTGAACTTCTCACAAAATTTAACCAGTTTCCATTGAACATTACACAACATTATGCTAAGATTACCAATGCAAAGACCTATATGCATCCAATAGTAATAATGCTCTTTGAGCAAGCTTCGCCTATAACCTGAAACTTGATTATCTCTTTGTGCTAGCTCCGACGGTAACCCAAGCTCGCAGTTCTTTTTCACTTGAATCTTACCCAGCTTCGTAATGTTACTCTGACGCTTGGCCAGCTTCATGTTTTTCCTCAGTTCTCCACAGTGTGTTAATCCATACTACTTACATGACGTTTGTCGTGCTAAACTTTATGCAATGGTAGCATATTTTAAGTTTCTATACGTTCATCATTATATTCAACATATATCCTCAAAAATGGTATTCGGTAAGGTTATAGCACATTTTCATCTCTTTTGAACAAACATTGGTGTTATATTGAAAGCATGACAATGAAAGACTTAAAAAAAATAATTTATCAGTACATGGACTAAATATATTTTTTAGAATTGTCAAAAGTACAATTTGATCATTCACCTGGTCCATATCTGCTACGAGGAAAAGTAGAATATGATCACATAATTAAAAATTGCTAGTGATATAGCTAAAAATAAGCCTTCAATCTGTGGATGACACCTGGGCAGCAAGGACCTGTAGCCCCTACCAGGACATTACTGATTTGGCACTTGCATATAAATCTCTGAATAAAAGGATTCTAACTCATCAGAGATAGACATGTGATCTTCTAAGATCCTAATACGATCCTGACCGAATCAGTTTATAGTCGAGTCCTGCTAGGGCTATTCTTCATACTATTATATAAAGGGGTCAAACCCCCCAGGTATGAGGAACTTCACACACACATATACACTGTGTAATACTGCTTTCTCAGAGTTCTACATTAGTAGCCATCTCTAACTTAAGCATCGGAGTGTTCCCCGACCGGAACCCCACACGACAGTCACTTCGTATTCTCTTTTGTAGGTCTATTTTCTCAAGTGGTTCTCGATCTAGTTTTTAGCTTTAACAGATTGGCGCCATTCGTGGGACCCCAACAGGGAACATGGCCAATCATTCATCCTCCAGCGACTCTTCACGAAGTCGTTCTTAAAATGATCGCGCATAATCCAACACACCTCGTTGACTTGGTCGCTCTCATGACCAACGTTCGACACCTTCGCATCGTCGCACTGGTTCTAGGGAAGATGTTCATGTTAATGTAACATATACTACTCCTGAATCAGTAACAAATTTTGAAAAAACCAATCTTCGACATCCAATCTAAAGAACGGTGACCTTCATCATCGTTTAAACCGTCAGCTATTCAAAACACTCCAACTAACCTTACAAAAGAAATTCATGAACTGGAAAATGTAATGAACACTCTTTAACGAAAGCTCGACATGGCGGTGATTCCACCATCCACCCATCATTCTTATCTGGATCCCGACGACCTTCATCTCCGACTTACCTCTATATCAAGCTACGGTCGCAAGTATAGGTCAGAGATCGATCCGACATATGATTCTAAAAAAAAGAGCGGAGAACACACAACCAGAAGCGGATCATGCTACCGTCGCGATCCATCAGTCGAATGCAGTACCAATTCCTCTCCTGATAAGGTTGCCAGATCTGACACGCCTCGAAGATCAATCCACAGAAGGACGCCTGAGTACCGTTCAAGAGAGCGAGACTCTTGGAAGGTTGTCCTCCAAGTATCATTCTCTGGAACGATCTCCCTCGAAGGAAGAATCTGGATAACCATTATTTAAAGCAATCGAGAAGGCCAAATTACCCCCCAACTTCTGAATGCCTCAGTGCGACCTCTATGACAGAACTGGAGATCTTGGAGAACATGTTTACCAATTTGAAACAAACATGTTGCTCCTGCAAGTATCGGACGCTGTCATGTGCAGAGCTTTCCCTACCACTTTACGAAAGGCTGCACATGCATGGTTCAAATCTCTACAACCGAGGTCTATACACTTCTTCGCTCAACTGTCAGATGTCTTTCAGAAACACTTTATAAGCAGTCGCTCTCGAAAGAAAGAACTTGGCAAGTCTGCTTAACATTGTGGAAGAGAAGAACGAGTCCTTAGCTTGTTATATGTGGATGGTTTAATGCGGTCACTTTGGAAGTTGATAATCTGGACAAATCTGTGAAGTATACAGCATTCATTTGAGGACTCTGACCCACCTCTAAGTTTGCATTCTCCGTCAACAAGAGTCCTCCAGGCAATATGAAAGCCCTTCTCGAAAAGGCCAACAAGTATATTTAAGCTGAAAAATACCTGGAGACCCACCAAGCACGATGTGGAGAACAGAAAGAAGAATAGAACAAATGGTCTCGGGAGTTGACTCCCCAGGGAGGAAAGACAACGAAACGCTCTAAGCATGATGAATGGCATTCTAAAGACCCGTTTGCTCAGGAGAATATAACACCCCTCATTGCCAGACCGTCACAGATACTACACGAGATCAAAGACAATAAAGCTCTCAAGTGGCCAAAAAAGATGAGATCTCGGGTGAATAAAAGGAATAGAGACTTGCGGTGCCACATAATTGATGATTGCGGATCACTCAAGCGAGCAATCAAAGTTCTCATCAAACCCGGCCAGTTGAAAAAGTTTATGGCACACAAGGAAGGACGACAACAGACAACCCCATCCATTGAAGAAATAAAAGAACGGGAAGAGAATGCGGGTATAATCAACACTATCTCTAAGAGATTAGCCGTAGGAGGCTCATCAGGACAAGCTCGAAAAGCATATGCCAGGAAAATGTGCATAACGAGCCAACCTCCAAGCAAGAAACAGAAGACTGCACCTTTTGCCTACTATCACTTTTTTCGATGATGATCTAAAAGGCGTAAAGACTCCTCATGACGATCCATTAGTCATCACCATCAAGGCCGGGAATTTTGATGTGAAATGTGTTTTTAGTCGATAACGGGAGTTCTGTCGAAGTTTTATTTTATGATGCATTCAAGAAGATGAACATCCTTATGGACCATCTTCGAAAGATGGATACACCACTGGTGGATGGATTCTCCAATCACCCAGTCATAGTCGAAGGCATTATCATACTCCCAGTTGCAGTAGGTACACCTCCGGCACAAGCAAACTTGATACTTGATTTTGTGATGGTAAAGGTTCCCTTTGCATACAATGCTATACTTGGATGACCAGAACTTAATCAGTTACAAGCCATGGCATCAACCTACCACCTCAAGATGAAGTTCCCCACGTAACACGGGATTGGAAAAGTTATAGGAGATCAAAATGTAGCTCGTCAGTGCTATGTAACTTCGTGCCAATCAAAGAACGAAGAAGCACTTATCATTGAAGATCTCGGGGAAGACACAAAGATGCAAAGGGGTAAACCAAGGAAAGATCTCATAAGCATTGAAGTATATCCCGAAGAGAAAGACAAGAAAGTTTGCATAGGTTCAAATCTTAAGGAAGACACTAAGCTCGAGCTGATGAACCTATTGAGAACCGATACAAATATCTTTGCATGGATAGCCGCATACATGCCTGGGATTGATCTCGGGATCATCACACACAGGCTAAATGTCGATCCATCCAAGAAACCTGTCAAGCAGAAAAAGAGAACCTTTGCACCGGAGAGACATTAAAAGATTGACAAAGAGGTGGATAAACTCTTAACCGCTAACTTTATTGAAAAGATCTACTATCCAGACTGGACCGCCAATGTTGTCATGGTTCCAAAACCAGGCGACATGTGGTGAATATGTAATGATTAAAAAGATCTCAACAAGGCATGCCTGAAAGATAGCTACCCCATCCCAAGGATCGATCTTCTCATAAATGCTACTTCGGGGCATGAACTGCTTAGCTTTATGGATGCATATTTTGGTTATAACCAGATTATGATGCACGAGGATGATATTTCCAAAACTTCATTCATTATCGAGAGAGGGCTGTACTATTACAAGGTAATGCCCTTCGGACTCAAAATGCCGAGGCAACTTATCAACGCTTGGTGAACATAATTTTTTGAGATTTGATTGGGAAAAACATGGAAGTGTAAATTGACGATATGCTTGTCAAGAGTGTCAAGGCTGAATTCCATGTCAAAGACTTGAAGGAAACCTTTGATACACTCAGGAAGCATAAAATGAAGCTAAACCTACTCAAGTGTGCTTTTGGAGTTGTATCGGAGAAGTTTTTAGGCTTCATGGTCTCTCAACGAGGAATCGAGGCAAATCCAGAGAAGATAAAGGCCATCCAAACCATGACGTCCCCGAAAACAATTAAACAAGTGCAAGAATTGACTGGAAGGGTTATAGCTCTGGGAAGACTCATGGCTCGATCAGCTGAACATTGTCTACCGTTCTTCAAAGCCATCAGGAAAGTAAAAGACTTTGCTTGGACTGACAATTATCAGAAATCATTCGAAGAACTTAAGGCATACTTGAGTTCTTCTCCTCTATTATCTAAACCACTTCTGAGAGACGACTTGTTTTGTATCTCTCAGTCACCGAAGTTGCAGTCAATAATGTTCTTGTCAGAGAGGAGGATAAGGTCCAAAGGCCAATCTATTATGTCGGCAAAATCTTATAAGATGTAGAGACAAGATACCCAAAGATTGACAAGATAACACTAGCCCTCATCACATAGGCTAGGCATCTCCAACCATATTTTTAGTCTCATACCATTATGATTTTAACTGATCAACCACTTAAAAAATCTTACTGAGCCCTGAGGCATTAGGAAGGTTAGTGAATTGGTCGGTCGAGTTGGGGGAGTTCAATATCCAGTAAAACCACGAACTACGATTAAGGCTCAAGCCTTAGCAGATTTTATTGTCGAGTGTACCTTACCTGAAGACCCTCCCCACCTGGTGATTTATGAAATCCAAGATCCTAGGAATATTTATGTGGATGGCTCTTCAGCCATTTGTAGCAATGGAGCATAAATCATCTTCATCAGTCTAGAAGGTTTGTTGTTGGATACTCACTTCAATTTGAATTTTAGGCCTCAAAAAATGAAGCAGAATATAAGGCCCTTCTCGCTTGAATCAAACTAGCACATGCTTTGAAGGTAGATTCACTATCAGTACACAGTTATTCTCAACTGGTAGTCAACCATGTTTTGGGAGAGTTCAAGGCCAGAGATGAAAGAATGGCTCTATATCTCCAGTTAGTCAAGACTTTGGCATTGAAGTTCAAAAACTTCACAATTTGTCAAATTCCCCAAGATCAGAATACTCAGGCTGATACATTGTCGAGGCTTGCTTTTGTCGAAGTCACAGATGTTCGACGCTCGGTCTACGTTAAATTTTTTAAGGAGTGTAGTATCAGTTCTCAAACTGAGATTGGAGTGGTAGATCAAGAACCATGTTAGATGGACCCGATCGTCAAATATCTAACTACGGGAGAATTACCAAGGGGAAGACATTAAGCAAGGAACCTTCGTGTCAAAGCCATAAGGTATGCGTTAGTGGAAGGAGTGTTGTACCAAAGATCCTTCAGCCTTTCTTAGCATAGATGCTTGCACCCATCAGAATCCTTATACGTACATGAAAGAATATGTGGTCAACATCTTGGAGGAAGGACATTGGCATAGAAAATCTTAAGGCAAGGATATTATTGGCTTGTGATGCAGAAGGACCATCAAGTTCATATAGAGGTGTGATAAGTGTCAGAAGTTTTCTAGTATCACATACACCAGTCGCTCCCTCGACTTCAGTTGTTTCTCCAATCCCTTTCGCCATATGGGGAATGGATCTGCTAGGACCGTTTCCCTTGGCATTTGGTCAATGACGATTCGTGATAGTGGCGATTGATTACTTCACAAAATGGACCGAGGCAGAAGCTCTAGAAACCATTACTTCGGCCAAATGTGAAGATTTCTTTTGGAAGAATGTCGTCTGCCATTTTGGAGTACCCAAAACTCTTTTTGTGGACAACGGGAAACAGTTTAACAATAGTAACTTCCGAACTTTTGCACAAATCTCTTAATCAATTTACGATTCACTTCTGTCGCTCATCCACAATCTAGTGGACAAACCAAAAACATGAACCGAAGCATCCTGCAAGGATTGAAGAAGAAACTGGATGAGGCCAAATGCAGATGGGTTGACGAACTCCCAAAGGTGTTGTGGGCTTATCGAATGACTCCGTATTCGGTTACAGGAGAAACACCTTTCTTACTCTATTATAGCACATAAGCAATGCTACCAGTTGAGGTATGAGTCTTAACAATACGAGCTTTACACTTCAATGAAGAAGACAATGAAGTTGGACTCTGAGCAAACCTTAATCTGGTAGAAGAAGTTTGGACTCAAGCCCATGAACGATCTGTTGTTATAAAACAAAGAGTCGCGCGGTATTACAATCAAAGGGTTCAGTCCAAGCAGTTTCAAGAGGGAGACTTGGTTCTTCACAAGTTATAAGTATCTGATCTGAAGGCAGTGATAGAAAAATTGTCTTCGAATTGGGAAGGACCTTATCGTGTTATAAGGTATTCAAAACAGATGCCTATGCACTAGGAACACTTTCTGGAGATCTAATCCCTCGTACTTGCAAAAGTATTATCAGTAGCACCTTGCCCCTAGGCAAGACACTTCTTTTTGGGGGGATAAGAGGCTCAGACCTTGTCAAACCCTAATCTTCTTTCCTAGAATAGTCTTTAAAAGATTTTTTGAATAAATGGGTTGTTAAGCAATCCAGTGTAAACTTTATCTTTTGCTCGAGCAATAAAGTTATTTTTCTAAGCATTGTTGTAATGTGGCACAAACAGTAAAAACATTCTGCTTGAGTAGAGTGTCAAACTTAATCAAAACATTCTGCTCGAACAGAATATTGGCCGAACGCTCTACCTGAGCAGAGTGCTAAACTTAGACAAAACATTTTGTCCAAGCATAATGATGGCCAAGCACCCTGCCCGAGCAGGGTGTCGAAGTCTTGCTTCTTTATAAAAATGCAAGTATGAAAAGGCCAAACAGTTTAGCTATAGATCTAAATCTGTGAAGAGGCAAAAGTTAATGGGGGCATCGTCACATTACCCAACTTTTTTTTCTTCAAAACTTAGTCGAACGAGGGTGCTCGACTTCTTTACCAACTCTTTAAGTGACGAATAGAAAGTTCGAGTCAAAGTAAAAGTAAATAATGTTGTGTGAATGGTAGAATAAGCCACGAGAACACATAGTGAAACAAAGTACTATCAATAGAACGAAAGATAGAGTTTATACAATGCCCTTAAAAGGGCGTCCAAATACTCAATCTGAATAAAGAGCCTAGAGATAAAGACTAAGTCTAAGGCTCAGGGGCATCGCCTGAAGGGCCATCCGTTGGAGGTTGAGAAGCTACAGCATCCCCTGCCTCCGAAGGCATATGAGTTTCCCCAGATAGAGACACTACTGCAGGCATAACAAAATCATCCAAAGGGATGTCGGAGAAGCACTCAGTGAACATCTCCTTGGCCTTCATAAAGCCCATCTCGTAAATCTCAAGCCCGTCATTTGTGCGCTTCTTCAGCCATTCATCCCCCTCATTTCCGTCAAGGAAGTTATGGATGCCTTGATCTCGGGCCTCAGCTCTCTTCTTCTTTGCCCATTCCAGTCTCCTCTCCAGAGCTTCAATGTGAGCAATATAGTCAGCCTCTCTTGTTCAACTCTTCGGCACGACGGGTGGCCTCCTCTGCTTCCCTAATGGTATCCCTCTTCTGCTGAGCTTCATCAGCTGCCACTTCCCTCCCCATCTTAAAGCGAGACAACATTGTAGACCCGCTGAAATACATCTAGAGAATAAAGATTAGAACAATCAACTAAATGAAAGACGAAGGCAAAAAGAAGAGATAGTTAGAAAAATGATATTACCGTGTATATGCCTTGGGCAAAAGAACAGGCAAAAGAATCATACGTTTGATTCTGGAAAACTTCCTTGTCTTTAGGAAGAATTCCATACAGAAGACGTTGCTCAGACACTTGGCTGTTCAGAATCCCCATATCATTGCTCCTGATGGTCCATATAGGTTGAAAGATGGGGTCTTCATCAATGGACACTTCTTCAACAACCCGTGGGGATTGATTAGGAGGAGTGACTCTTGCCTTTTTTAGAACAGGGGGCAGCTCCACACTTGGCTATTTTTCCTTCCTCTTCCCCTTGGCTTTTTGAAGAATGCCTGCGAAGCCTCCTTGTGGTGATTTCCCACTTTCACTGGCCATTTCTGCGTGAAGAAAGGAATCAGTACAGGAACAAACATCAAAACCAAGTTACAACCAATAACCTATGTGAAGAAAACCTAGAGGTACAATTTCAGTAGATGACGCGTTAAGAACAGTAGGAGGGGGAGGAAGAACTGAAAGACCCGCTAGAATGGGATTGTGGGGAATAATCTTCCCATGTTCTAATTGTTGCTCAGAAAAGGCTCGTCAATGGAAAGACCATCTCGAAGCTTCATATGGCTAAGGATATGCTTCGTGAGGTTATTGGGAGTAGGCTTGCCAGGATTTTCAAAGTCCTTTCAATAAGGGTTCTAGTCTATATCAAAGGGTAAATCCCTTTTATCTTCACGACCAACGAAGAAGTATCTGGAATGCCAACTCTTATTGGACTTTGGACCCCCCTTCAGAAGTTGTTGCCTGCTATGAATGTAATACCATCCAGGACAGTTGACAACTCCTTTTAACAAAGCAGATTTTGAAGAAGACTTTCATAAAATATATTGGATCTGCTTTGTACCCCAAAGTCTCGACCAAGTAGATAAGTCTGACCAACTTTCTTGAACTATTCGGAACAAGTTACCCGGGATCCATGTGGTAATGCTTAAAGAAACTAAGGGCAATAGGGTGAAAAAGAAGTCTATATTTGGACTTCACTTGCTCTTCATATATTCTTGTTTCAAACTTTGTACCATAGTTGGATGGCTCTTGCAATCCCGAAAATCGAGTGTACCAACCTTCGGGAAGAGAATATTCTTGAATCAACACCGTCAGATCTTCTTTGGACATTTTATTCAATTTCTCGTCAGCAGTGAACCAAGGCTTAGGATTCTCTTTATTTTTAGCTTGGTTCTTTACATCTCCCAAAGAATTCTTGGGAGGTAAAGGCTACGAGGGTTGAGAGGTTAAAGGTGGAAATGGCTGCGAAGTTGAAAGCTGTGGTGGTTAGGGATTTGAATTACCAACTTCACTTCCCGATGTTGGAACTCATTTTGAAGATGAAGAAGAACTACTTCTAACATTTTCTTCGAAAGAGGATAGACTATCTGAAGACTCGAACATAGTTGCTACTACTAAGTTTGAAACTATGAAAATAGAAGTGCTGAATAGAAAAAAGAGAGAAAAATGACTTACTTGAAGAGAAGAATGTTTCCAAATGATTCGAGTGAGGTTAAAATGAAATGAAGATCTCTTTTTATAGAGAAACCCCAAGTAACCTACTCTTGGGGAACCCAACATTTCATTTTCCCCTTACGTGTCACAACCTAAGAGAAAAGGAGCTTGAAATTTCTCGCTAAAGAGCAGTAATTGCAAAAAGACACGTGGAAACTAAAGCAAACATTCTACCTGATGACGGACGAGCACTCTACCTGAGCAGAGTGCCCATTTTTGGTCGAACAGAATTTTGCCCTAGCAAAATTCTGTTCGAACACTCTACCCGAACAGTGTCCATCCTTGGTTGAACAGAATTCTGCCCGAGCAGAATCCTGTTCGAGCACACTGCTTGAGCAAAGTGCTCGTCTTAGCCAAAACATTCTACCTGAGCAGAATTCTGTCCGAACACTCTGCCCGAGCAGAGTGCCCATCCTTGGCCGAAAATAGAATTCTACCCGAGAAGAATTCTGTCTAAACACTCTGCCCAAGCAGAGTGTCCATTTTTGGCCGAACAGAATTCTACCTGAGCAAAATCTTGTCCGACCACCCTGCTTGAGCAAAGTGCCTATCTTAGCCAAAACATTCTGCCTGAGCAGAATGATGACCGACCACTCTGCCCAAGCAGAGTGACCATCCTTGGCCAAACAAAATTCTGCCCGAGCAGAATTTTGTCCTAACACTCTGCCCTAGTAGAGTGCCTAAACCTTAGGCAAAACATTCTGCCCGAGCAGAATGATGGCCAAACAGAATTCTGCCCGAGCAAAATTTGGTCAGAGCAGAGTGCGTTTTTTGGCCAAACAGAATTCTGTCCGAGCACTCTACCCAAGCGGAGTTCTCCTTTAACTGAACGGAATTCTGCTAGAGCAGAACTCTCTCCGAGCGCTTGAAATGTCAAAAAATGTTCTTCGTTCTATTTTGGCATATTTAGTTATCTTCAGTGGGAAGAGTGTGCTTCCACCCGCTTCATTAACGCTGGTAGAAGTATGGGGCATATGATATAGCTAAAAATATGCCTCCAACCTGTGGATGACGCCTGGCAGCAAGAACACATAGCCCCCCACCAGGACATTGCTGATTTGGCACTTGCCATATAAATCTCTAAATAGAATCCTAAAAGGATTCTAACTCATCAGAGATAGACATGTGATCCTCTAGGATCCAAATACGATCCTGACCGGATTAGTTGATAGCCTGGTCCTATTAAGGCTCTTCTTCCTACTACTATATAAAGGTGTCAAACCCTCCAGGTATGGGGAACTTCACACACACATATACACTGTGTAATACTGCTTTCTCAGAGTTCTACATTATTAGCCATCTCTAACTTAAGCATCAAAGCGTTCCCCGCCGGAACCCTACCCGACGGTCACTCCGTCTTCTTTTTTGCAGGCCTATTTTCTGGGGTGGTTCCTGATCCAGTTTTTAGCTGCAACAACTAGATTGTTGATAATACTGTATGTCCAAACTGCCTTGTTTATTGGAAGATTCCTTTGATATTAGACTCCTTCAAATTTCCACATCTAGAGATCAAGTTCCCATAGCTTCCAACTACCTCCACGGATTTCTTCATGCTTCTGGACAAACATACACACATCTGGCTAAATACCTTATAATAACATGTTAGTGTGTCACCCACATCTTTGTCTCCCCTTTTTCCAAAGCGTAATCACTCAACGCTAACTCAATCACTTACGGGGGAAACCTTGCTTTGATTCATCTCCTGAGATTTTTATTGGAGATGAAATGTGGTAAAAAGTGATGTAAAAAGATTAGTTTACTTTCCCTCAACAACAGTTTAATCACTATTTGGAGTTTAAGTCACTCTGTATGTGACATAAGAGTAAATAATTACAACTCCCCTAACTGTCAAGAAATCCCGCTAATACTGCAAGTGGAGTGGCAAAAACTGGATGCTAGTGTTCAAGGTGACAAATTTTTTGACAATATTCATAACAATGAAGTATTATCACTACTATTGCATTTGCGCTAGATTGTTACTAAATAATGTCACAAACATAATTTCATTGTAGAAGATTAAGAAATGTTGGAGCAAGATAAATTCCATAAGATTGATTTTCAATCCTACTTTTGTAGAGACCTTTCCAACAATCAAATCAAATTTGTGTTAGAATTTCTCTGGTTCGAATCTCATTTCACATTTGACATCCCTACAAAAATTGGAATATAGGCACTGTGGTCCGATCTATTTCTATGTTCTAGTTTTCCAAAATTACACAAAAGAACGCGGTACAATTCATTTGGATGGGACAAATCATACTTTGTCTCTTAGTATTCATTCTGTGCCATGAGTTTTTGTAAGGCAACTCTTTTTTTTTTGGGTTGAGAAAAAATGATATTTGTAATGCCCCGAAAATTTATTAAAATTCTCGGAGCGTTAATGATCATATAATTGAAATTCAGAGTAAACCTTACAATATCAAAAGTCTCCCAAATGAAATAAAAAAATCTTAAAATATCATAAATATCTCAAATGATCAATCAGAGCATGCACTTGTAACTCCCAAGAGCATATCAATAACTGTCATAGGGCCCAAAACTTTATACAATCCAAAAAATTATCTCCAACACGGAGTTTCAAAACAAAACCTAAGCAATACCAACTTGTCTTAATTAAATACACTTAAATGTCAATACTAACTCTGATATAAGGCAGCTAACTTTTGGTCACACAACTAGCCCTTCGAATTCGAAATCCCACCTACTAATCACCTGAAAGGAAAAACCATAAGGGAATGAGCCAAATGCCCAGTAAAGTCGCTTAAGGGACCAATCAAACAAAACAAAAAAAATATATGAGAAACAAAATTTCGGAAGCAGAAAATGTTTTAACGGAATGGATAGTCAAAACTAGATTTTCAATGTCAAACTATATCCGAATACGGAGACAGGCACTATCAGACCAAATATCAAATGCCAAAATATATCTGAGTACGGAGACAGACACTATCAGACCAAATATCAAATGCCAAAATATATCTGAGAACGGAGACAGACACTAGAGAGCCATTCAGAAAGTGGTCACATACGTCATTCCTAACATATGAGGCCGGTTCAGAAAGTAAGATCGCGATCTTTAGCTCAATTTCCCTGAGCTAGCCCACTTTTCAATCTATGTGGGTAAGTCAGAAATAAGTCACATACACTGTGACATAGCTCATAAAGTCACCAAAACAAAATTTCAAAATAACCATGAACAAATATCGGACAAATCAAACCATATTCAAAGGTTTCAAAATCACATTATCAAATAACGAACTCGTCAAACAATAAGTGGAGTTCACGAAATACTGACGATCATAAATCACTGAAACGACGATATCAATATGTCAATATTCTGAGGTCAAACAAATTCAACGGAATTTGATTTTTCACGAATCATAGAATTGACAACAAGTCATTCTTAACAAAGTTCAAAACAAAAAAGGAGAGGAAGAATCATTTCTCCCTATTTGAAAAAGTTTGGATTTCAAAAGAATCTGAAGACTTACATGAGCGATTGGTCCATCGCTAATTCGAATTTTGAAAGTAAACCCTTACCTTAATCAAGCCTTTAAGAATGCAAACCATTAAGTACCACTTTAGAACTCAAGAGTTTCCCAAGCCTTCTCTTTCTCTCTTTCCACCACAAGGGTAAAGGGAACAAACTTTTCAAGCCTTTTGAGAGCCACAAATCCTTAAGCTACTCTTTAGAGCTTCTAAACTTTCCAAGCCTTCTTCTCTATCTCTCTTTCTCCTTCTCTCCCTTTCTCTTTTTCGCGCAAAGGAGAGGAAAAGAAACAGAGGACCCCAAAAAGGCTAGGAATGAAATAAAATACTACTTATATGGGACAAAAATCTTAAGTTTTCAGTTGACCGAATCCTATAGAGGTGAAAATGGTTCACTTTTCATTCAACCAAAACACCTTTAATTCTACCGAAGCACTTTTAAGTCGACCAAAAATACCTTTAATTCGACCGAAAATACTTTTAATGAAAACACTTTTAATTCGACCAAAAACAACTTTGAGTCGACCGAAAATAGTTTTGAGTAGACTGAAAGTACTATTCATTTGACTAAAAGTTACTGGTCATTGACTAAAAATTTCAAAAAATCTTTTTAGTCCACTAAAATTCACTTTTAGTCGACTGAAAACTTCAAAAATTTCAAAACACCATTTCCCTTCATTTTGATTCGAACAAAACTACTTTCATTCGACCGAAAATGAGTTTTTAGTCGACTTAAAATCTTTAAATCGACTGAAAACTTCAGTAACTCATTTACACACAAAAAAATCTTTTCATTCGAAGCAAAAACCCATTTTCATTCAAAGCCAAACTATTTTCATTCGACCAAATATTTCAGAACTCAAAAACTTTATCATCAATAAGTTTTGATTCGAATGAAACCACTTTCATTCGATCAAAAATTTCAGAAATAATCCCAATTCATTTTCTTAATTTTAACAAAAGACCACAGATTTATTTATTCAAAAATACTAATTTCGCCCAAGGAAAAAGAAAATTTTTGGGGTATTACAATATTTATTTATTTAACAAGCATTTTGAGTTACACAGCGTGGGGTGATTCTCCCACTAGTATCATGTTGCAGTAGGTTTGACAAAAAGATCGGCACATGGTTCCACATAGGGGCGGACTTACACTTTCATGAGGGGGGCTAATGTACCCCATCAAATTTTGGGAAAAAAATTACTTTCACAAATTTGAAATCACAGTCGTGACGCTCTCTCTCTCTCTCCCCCCTCTGTGCTATGCCGATAGCTCTCAGTCTCGCCCTCACAGTCACGCCCTCACTCACGACCACTCCGGCAAATCGCAAATGACCATATGCCACCCCTGACATCTACGGAAACAGTGATATGCTAAAGGTTTTTTTTTTCTAACGAGTGACGAGTGACAACGGTGGAGTGGAGAAACCGACCACAAAGATCTAGGGTTCTGACGAGGCGACGACCACCGACCACATCATTTTATGTGATAGCACCGGCTGCCGACCGTGAATCCACGATCTAGGGTTGTTCAAATCTGAGCGGCGACGAGGAGGAGGTATACTCTTCTGTTTGAATCTGAATGACGAGTGGCAACATCGAGGCAAAGACTCCACAGGCGGCCAAGAACCCACTGCCGGTGACGATGACTGGTGACCCGTACCGGTCAACTGCCTGAGGTACGCATTTTCAGATTAATTGATCAATTTCTTTCCCAATTGAGCATTGATTGATAATTTTAGGTTGTTAATTGAGTATTTTAGATTGTTAAATTGAGCATTTGAAGTTGCTGATTGAGACAGGTGACCTAATTGGATTGAAATATGTGAGATATGTGACATTGTGACATAATTGGACTGTTGATTGAGATTTGTGACCTAATTGGATGAAGACTGTCTATTGAACCAATCAATTTTGTTGGTTTAGTATGGGGACTTAATTGGATTGTTGGATTGATATGTTCTTGGCTTCTTGCTATAGTAAGAGAGTGTTTGAGATTGATTCTAGTGGTCAAACCTGATTAAATTCAGATTAAATCAGTTTTAAAGTGTTAGGCAAAAAAAGTAAATTGATTAAAACTGCTCCAATGCGTTCAAAACTGATTAAATTCATAATCCTCATTTTCTTGGATTAATAATCAGGTTTGACCAAGAGATTTACCAAATATCATTACATATAAACCGAATTAAATGCTCAATTTCACTTTGAATACACTATATTGTAGTTTTGCTACACGCTAAATTTACTTTAATCCTTTTTTATCCAAACACCTTCAACAACTTCTAATCTATATGCTTAAAATAGATTAAAGCTGATTTTAAAAACTGATTCTGATTTAATCAAAATTTACTTTTAAAAATTAATCACAAACGACATCTAAGTATAGTGTAGGACTTTATTAGTGTTTTGGAAGGCGCGTTGGGGCTTTACTAATAAGAAAAGTAATTATGTCTTGTAAATATTAAGCCCGCTCAGAATAAAAGAAAACAATGCAAATAAGCGGTAACTTTAAACGTCAATATGGCACGTATTGTGCTTCTTTCTCGAGTAAACCAAAATTATGAATGAAATGTTTTTATTTTTTTTGCTTATGAATGTTTTTTAGTTGTTTATGTCACATTTTTTTTTCATAATGGAAAAGTTTTTTGAAAAGAAAGAAAAGTTGGTAGAATCCTTGCAGTCTAATAAGAATGAGTGTAGAAACCAAGATACTATTTAACAGTCTCCAATTTCAACAGTAACGGATAAAGCTCCTATTGTGCATCATGATGTTAATTCTGGGCATTCCAGAAGAATTAGAAATGAGTTCAACTCTAAAGAGCTTATTGTGAATCTTGGGTTACGTCCGAATATTTTGGATTATGGTCCTAATGTTCAAGAAAAAGTTTGACAATCATATTGGTCAAAAGGTCTTTGTCAACCTCGTCACCACAATTTTCTATTTACACAATTCGAAACTCAGTCTCGTCGATTGTTTCTTCTTGATTTGACATTTATACGAGTCTTTGGTGGCTCTCCTGAAACTTAATAAGACCTTTTGGATATTTTTTAGTATATTTTTTTTGTGTATTATCGAAAAGTGTTCTGTTTTTGTGTACTATTTTATATTTTTACTTATAAAAAAATTTACTGACTTCTACATATTTTTAGCACCCTTTGGGATGAAATTCTGATTCTGTTACTGTCCGGTTCCATAGATGGAATGCATGTCACTGATCACCTGTCTGCATTGTCATTTGGTTCGCGTAAAAGTTTGTTGGGTAAGGAAGGCAATTATAAGGTATCTAAATACTATCATGATTCGCACAATCTTTCTGTCCAAGATGTCTTCATATTGGCAATGGTTGTTGGTTGCGGGGTGAGGAAGGCAAGGTATCTAAATCCTATCTTGATTCACACAATCTTTCTGTCTTGGATGTCTTCACTCTTCATATTGCTTTTACATCGTCACCTGACTTTAGGGACACTTGCAATGCATCTTAGTGACATTATTCTTAGATCATATTATTCACAGCTCCAATAGAGTTTTCTACAAATAAGTGGATGTAAACTGTGTAATTGCAAATACAAATGTGTAAATGTTTTCACATTTGCTCTTCTTCTTCTCCTCTCTCTCTCTCTCTCTCTCTCTCTCTCTCTCAATGTAAGATTCCTTCGAGTTGTCTTTTTGTTTTATTTAAGTGATCAGCTATTAAATTTGTAGGTTCAACAAACTTGAATGACATATAGACATTTTTTTTTCTAAAATATTTAATACAACTATAATACCACATCACACAATTGAGATCCCAGTAAATAACATCAAAATGTCACCGTGCAAACCAATGTTGTACTAATTTTTTTTCTCCTTCGGAACCATACGAATGAATGCTGGTATGTATTATCGGAGCATGTGAGAATGGACACAACGTCCAATTATCAGCTAACATAATACACACTTTATTACTTTTATACTATAGTAAATTAAACCACTACTAGTGACAACCTAAAAAATATTTTGAGTTGGCTAGATCTATTTTTAAGGTATATATATAATATCCCTGAAAGCATGCATTACTTCAAATTAAGTATTGTCACATTATATAGGAATTTCACCTATAAGTTAAGTTCATCTTTATATATTGTTGGGTGGCACGTGGCATTACTTCCAGTTAAAGAAATAGAAAACCAAAAAGGGGAAGTGCAAATATGGCTTTGAAGTTGGAAGCCACCACCCCTCAATGTTGCCATCGCATAAACAAGCAAGTCTCAGCATCAATATAACAGTCGAATGGAATAGTCCACACCATTATTCCTCCAAACGTGGCCCCCCCTTCATCCTTCCTTTCACAGAACATCTCTCCCCCTACCAACTTCCATCCAACCCCTCCTTCAGCACCATGGTTCTGTCCAAGGCGGCCTCCCAGAGTGACGTCTCCGTTCGCTTCGCGATATGTTCGAATTTCGCTTCCCAGGTTATATTTTTTTTTTTGGCAAACATACGATTAAGTAAGTGCTTCGTTTGGTGGTACGTGCATATATATAGATAGAAATTTGACGGAAAATGGTGCATTAATTAGGTTCAAAGTACCCGAGAATTCGATCCCAAAAGAAGCGGCGTACCAGATCATTAACGACGAGCTAATGTTGGACGGCAATCCGAGGCTGAATCTGGCCTCCTTCGTGACCACATGGATGGAACCTGAGTGTGACAAGCTTATCATGGCGTCTGTCAACAAGAACTACGTTGACATGGATGAATACCCCGTCACCACCGAGCTCCAGGCAAGTCATCCATATTCTGAAACACCACCCTCCTCCAGTCTGCTCATAAGAGAGAATTAAACCTAACCTTGAAAAATTGAAGGTACCCACATGAGTACATGACAAGATTTTTCTCTTCCTTGGGTCTACAAGTTTACCCTTTGGATACAAAGAACACTACAAAGAGCATGACAAGTGTCAAATTTGAAACTTTCATTCCTTTTACTTTGTTTATTTATGAACTTGATAATTGCGTACCTTTCAATTAAAATATAGGGTACATCGTGTAGAAACACAGAACAACGTTCATAAAATGAATTAAGTACGATAGTTTTTTCCATTGGATCTCGCAAGGGACGGTTGATGGAAATGGGTTTTAGGAAGTATAGTCTCCGTATGTGCAACACTTGACATTTGACTATTAGGTAACAACAATAGTAGCTTATTCTAAGTATTTTTTTAGGGTTAACTTATGAAATTGAAAATTGCTCGTTATATTTTGTTACTTTTAATATATTTTATTTTAATAGATAAAAGTTTAGTGCTTCTTATGACGAAAATGAAAGACAACCTTAAGAAAAAGAAATCTGAGCATGAATTTCCTTCAGTTATTAACCAAGGCTAGAAGACTATATATGCTACTTTAATTGGTTTTCAGCAACTTGTTGCCTATATATATCCAATCGACTAAACGTCATGTACAACCTACTTTTGTGCTTTTGATTGAAACTTCTATTCTTTTAATACTAATATATGAATTTTGTTGAAACATACTTGTGAGTTTTGTAAGGACTATTCGTTGGGTGTCCTTATTGTGGGTCTTCCTAGTGTTATCTACTGAGCGTGTCACTTCGGATTGTTGTGATTGACCCGCTCATGTCTCAAACTTTAGTTGGTATGTAATAAAGTGTTTGGACAAAGCATGGAGTTGAACAATCAATATCTCTACGAATTAAAAGAAAAAAAAAACTTTTTTTTGAATTAAATGATTACTTTTGTTCACTTTATAGAAAGATGGGAAAGTAGAGTTTCTGCATAAGAGCAAAGCCAAAATTTCTGCTTAAAAGTATATTTGAAGTGTCAAATTGCGGCTAATTTCCTAATTAGGTTAAACCTATAGTAGTCATCCAAAAGTTAATAACGACGAAACCAAAAACAAAGAAAAACAAAAAGGGAAAGAGTGAATGGATTCATTGCTAGGGAAGGTTGAGAGTTGATGGAGGCCACCCGTCGCCGTTAGAAACAACGGGCGATAAGGGTAATCGCGTTGGATCAGAAGGCAAAAGGTAAGCGACACAAATGGTTTTAATTCGTGTCGGCCATGGTGGGGCACTTGGCTTGGTTAGCATCAAACCTACCATGTGCCGAGTTACAAAATAGTCAGACTAGTAGACCTTTAACCCTGAAGGTCGACGTCACATTTTGTATTCAGACTTTCTGGGTTTAACATTCGTTAGGTACATAACTTTTCCTAGGTTTGGCACCTACTTTTCGTGGGTTTGGATATCCATTTTTAAATATTACAACGTTTAAATTTTTTTATTTGAAAATCTTAGAATTTCTAAAATTAAAAGTTTGGCAACTTTTGCAGATGCGTATCATATATCTATAATCGGTATCGCTCGTAAAATGAATAAGTGGTAAATGAATTGATGGAACCAAAAACAAAAAAAATAGAAGGCTCAGAGGGAAAAAAAAGGGAGAGAAAGAATATGAATTGTTGAAAAAGCCGATAAAAAGGTGGGCGGAAATAAGCTTGAACTATGAAAGGTAATAGTCCAACGATTCTAATAAAAGAAATAGTTAGAGTGGTTATTTCAAGCGTTGCTCTTTCAAAATCCCTCTTACATTGTGTTTGGATATGGGATTTTGAAATACTGAGTATTTTTAAATGTCCTCATTTCGAAATTTTCTGATTTATATATTCTATCATTTTGAAATATCTTGTTTAGAAGAAAGAAAACAAAAAGTTGTGAAAAAGGTAGGAGACAGGATTCCTAAAAAACAAAAACTAATTATTGTGGATTTGCAAATTACTGATTGGAGTGGATTTGACAAATAATTAATTCAAATTAGTGATTTGAATTGTGGATTTGGGAGTCCCAAATCCACAGGTCAAATAACTCCGAAATTTTAAAAATTTCCTTTTGAATTATCGAAATAAGATATTTTGTCTAAATAATTTACAAATACCCTACCAAGATCAAATCATCAGTTCAAATCCTATATCCAAAAACACCCTTAGAGATTCATCATTTCACTTTGTACTTGTTAAACAGTAGATTTCATTTATGTGCCTGTCAACATTTCTAATTAAAATAGCTCACTTGAATACGCCCTGAATCACTAGATTGTTAGTAAAATGCCGGCAAAATACCAAAGCGTATTCTAGTGACTTTACTTGGTCTCGAGTCACGCAAAATTAAGGCCATTCACTTAAGCTTTAATTTTCATCATTTTCGTACTCTGTTGTTTTCATTCTCATCATTTTTATATTCTAAAAGGAAATATGGTTGTGTATCTTATCATTTTTACAACTTTCATTAGCTATTTTTCTCTAATAATGGGTGAAAGGAGGTATTTTTACAATTTTGTACTATTTGAATGAAATTTTTCAACAAAAACAGAAAATGATAGATATACATGATAAAAACAATTTTTTGGTCATTATTGCAAAAGCTAAAAATAAAAAATGGTAGTAAAACAAACGGAACTTCAACCACTTTAACTTCAATCCCTTTTAATTGGCGAATTTGGTGGGCACTGGCAGTGGGAGCCCTTTATGATTTCTGAAGGCAATAGCAAAAGGGCTAGTTTCTAAGGGTCAAAAAGGCTAGTTCCTAGTATTGATGGTTTGGGTCCATGACAATTCATTAGTCCATCAACTTAACGGACGGTCGGTCGGTCGTAGATGATGACAGACCAATCACCAGGTTGCTCGGTTTTGTATTCAGAAAAAGCATCTTTCCTACTGCAATATTGGTACCTGCCCCATGTGTACTCTGGAGTGGTGGCATCTCTCGTATAAGACTACTGCGTAATGGATCCAACCTCGTTACCAAATCACCATGTGTATTAGTACCAACTTAAACATTCTAGAATTTAGGTATTGTAGTTTGAGTTTCAATAATCGTATCATGATGTTATCTTTGCAAAGCAAATTTGTCAATTTTTATGCCGAAATCCTCACCCAAAGTCTACTCATATAATAAGCTTAGAGTTCATCCAACTCATTGTTTCAAATCTGCCCTACAGAGTACTTATTGTTGAGATATAAGTTTTACTCCGAACAAATAATTAATAATACTTCAACATATAAACATTATGAGTCCCTCCCTTCATGGCCAATTAGTTATGAGTTAGATGTTTTCACGTGGTATGAAAGCATGTCGAATCAGAGCAGATAACTCAAAATTAATTCATCACGTGACGGGATATTTTTTGAGATACAAATTCTGCATCAGACAGTTAATTAATTAATAAGCCTTGTGGTATCTCCTTTCACGTTCACGAGTTTGTTTGAAATATAACTGTGAATTACTATGCATGCAGAATCGGTGTGTTAACATGATAGCACATCTTTTTAATGCACCACTTGGTGACGGAGAGGCTGCAGTCGGAGTTGGAACAGTTGGGTCATCGGAAGCCATAATGCTGGCCGGTTTAGCGTTCAAGAGAAAATGGCAGAACAAGAAGAAAGCTCAAGGGAAACCCTGTGACAAACCCAACATTGTCACTGGTGCCAATGTTCAGGTACCTTTCTTCAACACCCCGCCTCTAAGAACAAAAACTTCTAAAATTTTAGTAACAACAGCAAAATATGAAGCAAGCGCGGTTATGAAATTTTTGTGCAGCTAATTGCAAAGAAGTATTATATGTGGAATGTACCCGCAAACTTTTGTTATTTGATCGTCTATAAATGCAGGTATGCTGGGAGAAATTTGCAAGGTACTTTGAAGTGGAGTTAAAGGAGGTGAAGTTGAGAGACGGATACTACGTGATGCACCCTGAGAAAGCTGCAGAGATGGTGGATGAAAACACAATTTGTGTTGCTGCTATCTTGGGCTCCACCCTTAATGGAGAATTCGAAGATGTTAAGCGCTTGAACGACCTCCTGATTGAGAAGAACAAGCAAACAGGGTACACATTCTTCTGAACAATAACTTCACTCACTTCCTAATCCCTTGAAAAGTGACCAATTTTTCATGATCAGCGCTCCACTTTATCACAAGAAACCTTTAGTAAAATTACATGGTGCCACACTCTGTATTCTCAAGTGAGGAAAAGGAAGCATAAATGGTGAAAAGTGAATTGTAATCATCAACAAGTGCTTAGTTTGACGTCAATCTGATTAGCCACATCAATGTTACGGTTTGTCCATTCACTAAAGGTCAATTGCATTCGGCACCCTCAAATTTTCACGCGGTAGCTCTTTGCACTACAAAGTATTTTTTAACTATTTGCTACCCAAACTTTCAAAAGTATGGCGCTTAACATCCTCATATATTTTTTTGGCCAAGAGCCTTGATAAAGAAGTAATTTAACTCAAACATGGGGGGGGGGGGGGGGGGGATTTTGGTCAGAACGATTAAAAAAAGGGAGGGATGAAATGTAAAGGGTTTGGCGGGCAGGAACGCATGGCTGTTGTGGCCGCAGGGGGCGGAGGGAGAGAAGAGGAAGGAGGGGGGAAGGGGGGTGCGATGTTGCCGACGGGGGGAGGACGCTGCTTGTAGAGAGTGGGGCACCGGCATGAGATGTCAAAGGAGGGGCAGCAGGGCAAGGGCGACGACGCGGGGCTGTTGCGGCATTAGGCGGTGGGGGGGAAAGAAGATAGAGGGAGGGTCGGCATCGCCATTGGGGGGAGGGGCGCTGTTGGCGGAGAGTGGGGCGCCGTCAAGATGCCAAAGAAGGGGTGGCGGCGCAAGGGGTTGGTCGTGTAGGGGTGATAGAGATTATGGTTTCCCTGAGGGTGATAGAGATTATGGTTTCTATTCACTTGATGTTCCAAAAATGCCCCCCCCCCCCCCCCCCCCAAGTTCAGTCGATTAATAAATTATTTTGTCCAGGATTTGACTAGAATTTGATCAGAGGGTGTTGTGTGCTACACTTGTGAATTTGGGAAGACATATAGCTAAAAATAACTTTGTGATGCAAAGATCTATCACGTGAAAACTTGGGAGCCCTGAATGCAATTAACCCATTCACTAATGTGCAAACTCCTATTTTCCTTTTATTGCAGGTGGGATACACCAATTCATGTGGATGCAGCAAGCGGAGGCTTCATTGCACCTTTTCTTTACCCGGAGCTTGAGTGGGATTTCCGGTTGCCACTGGTGAAGAGCATTAACGTCAGTGGCCACAAGTACGGACTCGTTTACGCCGGTATTGGGTGGGTCATTTGGAGGAGCAAAGAGGATTTGCCTGAAGAGCTCATCTTTCACATCAACTATCTTGGAGCCGATCAACCCACTTTTACCCTCAACTTCTCCAAGGGTGAGTAATTTGATGATCATGCGGCTCAACTGGAACTTTTATTGCAACATAGCATTGCCGTTTCTACAAATGGTGTCCCATAAGATGCCGAGACTGTGGGAGCCAAATGCATGAGATTTAGATCCTCCGCAACTCTTTTAGATGAATATCATTGGTAAAGTCTTTTGGCAAAAAATAGACTAATTCATCGCTTAATTAAGCCCCCCAAGCAAGCTGTCTATTTCGTGACAAAAAACTATTTTAAGAGATAAAAGGAGGCTTTAAGCTACAAAAACTACTCAAATCAACGAGGATCCATGTCCATGCGCCTAAGCCATATGCAAAAAAAAATCTTTTTTATCTTTTACCCGAAAAATAAAAACTTCTCTTTCAGATTAGAAATAATCTCAGCATTGATAGTCATTGATTACGTTGTTGAGCTGCATTTTGTATCAAAATCGTTTCTGTGGTCGTAAATGTTGCAGGTTCCAGCCAAGTAATTGCTCAGTACTATCAACTTATCCGCTTGGGTTTTGAGGTAAGTCTCAAGATTTTGCATATTAATTCTTTCAGTTCAAAGGAGTTTGCTCTAGAACTTTGATACAGTGATATCTATATTGTCTACAATATCAACTCTCTACGTACAACAAGGTTACATGATACAATACCATCTTATGTTCAAAGAAAATCTCTTGCGTAAGGAGTACCGAAAGGGAAAGTTCGTCCGTTTTATGATGTCCGTTTGTTGGGAGTCTCAGTCATGGAATTAATAATCTAATGCACCATTAATCATCAGGGATATAGGAACATCATGGAGAATTGCCAAGAAAATGCGACCAAACTGAAAGAAGGATTGGAGCAGACAGGGCGCTTTAACATTGTGTCAAAAGACCACGGAGTCCCATTGGTAGCGTTCTCACTCAAAGACAACAGCTGCCACAACGAGTTCGAAGTGTCGGACATGCTCCGACGCTTCGGATGGATCGTGCCCGCGTACACCATGCCACCCGATGTGCAACACGTGACCGTGCTTCGAGTCGTAGTGCGAGAAGATTTCTCGCGGACACTGGCGGAGCGACTAGTCTGCGACATTGAAAAGGTCCTGCATGAGCTCGATACGCTCCCAGCCAGGCTCAGTGTCAAGTTGGGAATTAGCCCAGAGGATGCCAAGAATGGTGTGGCTGTGAAGAAAACTGACCTTGAGGTTCAGAGGGAGATCACCACATATTGGAGGAAATTTGTGGCGGATAGGAAGAAGACTAGTGGTGTTTGTTAGGAATTATGAGCTTCAGCCTTAGTGATGGCTTTTTCTTAATTATTGGGAGGTGGATTATTGGCTTGTTTACTACCCTCCTAATTACCACCTTTGAATTTAGTGTCTGGCTTGATGAGTTTTTATAGGTAAAGGGCAAAGAACAATGCGTTAAGACTGAGCGAGTACTATGTTTTCCTGTGAAATAAGGGTGGCTTGTGTGAGCTTAATTGTATAGTCTTTGCTCTCTATTCAACTAGCTAATGAACCCGTGCACATGTACGAAACATGCCTTTGTTTTCATTTGGAAAAAGATAGGGCCAAAATAAGCCGCAAAAGTTGCTATGCCTATATTACACTTGACCAATAATTATAACTTCTAAAGTATCTACTTTACACTTGACCAATAAAACTTTTAAAGGTATATTAGCAGTGAATGATGAAGCTCCAAGTAATTCGTATGTAGATTTCATAGGAACAACATGCGTTTGTTGGTTTGAAGGACTTATGATCAGCTATAAGTGCATGATATTCTTGTTGTATTTTTGTGTTCCAAAACACATAAATGGTTATGGAGGCCACTCCCACTTTTGTTGACTCTTTGTTATAAAAAAATTTGGGAAATTCATCTCTTAGCTTCCTTTTTTGACTATTGGGTTCATTTCCCATAAATCAATTCTTCTGGACTAATGGAAAGAATGCTCTGACAACCACCTTATCCTTTTCCCTTACTTAACTTACAAGACTATATCCCCTCATTTTCTATATATAAACACCACTCGGCCAAATGCTTGAATACACACCCAAGAAAATCTCTTCGAAAACCAAAGCACACACATAGCTTGCTCCCAAAATCTTAGTGTACACCTTACTTGATATTATGTGAGTTGTGGAAAAGGAAAAGTGGAAAAGGAAAATCAAGAGGGTCGTTCCAGAGTTTCAGTTGTAAGTGCGTGCATATAGGGATAATACTATAGACTAATCCTGGAGGTTACGTGTCATGAAGCCCATTGAGCCACTGGTTCCCGCGAGCGGGGGGAAGGGGGGGGGGGGGGAATTAACCTTGTAGGACAAAGCTTCGGCTTCATTCTATAGCTTGGTGAGATTGTTCCTATTCATCTTGTAACGTGTTATTATTTATGATATACTGTAACTTTGTTGTTTTATGTTAGAAAGTGTGATCCCATTCCATAAGGATTTTTTAAAAGGATTTATTTTCAACAACCTAAAAGGTTGATTTCAAAAAATGGAATCGCAACTTCTCGCACAAACAAAGGTTATTCTGGACGCAAGCAGAATTGAACATTTTGATGGAAATAATTCTAAAAGATGGAAAGACATGATTTTGACTGTCTTGGATTTTTTTAAAATCTCTTTTGTTCTAACTGAGCCTTTGTCGGGTGAAAATACTGAAAATTATGCTCAAAAGTTAGAAGCATGGAAAATTGCTAACAAATTTTGTCTCAATACTATTCGTAATGCCTTATTAGACGATCTTATGGGATTTGCAATCATTTTACACTTGCTAAAGCTTTATAGGAGACATGGTCATAAGCCTTATGGAAGACCTCAATTTAATAACTCCAATAGACGTCAAGTGTCTAATCCATTGATTCACCAGAAAAAGGAAGAATGTTTCATTTGTGGAAAAGAAGGACACTATGAAAATGTTTGCTGATATTGAAAAGGCAATCAGCACAACAACATCAGCTAGCTACACCACAACAACAACAACAGAAGGGCACCACCAAGTGCTAGAGCAAATGTTGTTGAGGCAGATGATGATGTCATTGCTGTTGTGATATCAGAAGTGAACTTAGTCACGGAAGTAAAAGGATGGGTTTTAGACTCAGATTCAACTAGACATATTTGTGGTAACCGAGATGTGTTCACCTCTTACTTAAATATGGAGGAAGGTACTGAAAGCGTGTACGTTGGAGACAACAGGTCCACACCAGTTGTGTGGGAAAGGGAAGGGTAGTTCTCAAACTCACTTTAGGTCAAACCCTTTCACTGTCGGATGTGCTTCATGTGCCAATGATCAAACACAATCTTGTGTTAGTACAACTACTCGATAAGGCCGACATCAAAACTCTGTTCGATGGAGGTATTGTTACTCTGACAAAAAATGGCGTCTTTGTCGGTAAGAGGTATCTGGACCAAGGCCTTTAAATTCTTAATGTTTCTAATTTGCTTAATAGGAATACATTGTCTACTTTTGCTTACTTGATTGACTCTGCTGATGTGTGGCATGGTAGACTTGGACATGTGAATTATGCGTACATAAAGAACATGAAAGAGATGGGTTTAATCTCTAATTTTCATAAGTCTAACATAGACAAATGTGAAATTTGTGCTAAAACCAAAAGTACAAAGAAAACATGTAAACCTGTCATAAGAGAGAAAGTGAACCACTTGATTTAATTCACAGTGTTTAGGTGATTTAAAATATGTCATGACCAGAGGTGGTAAAAGGTTTTATGTGATCTTTGTTGATGATTGTTTGAGATTCACTAGACTCTACCTTTTAAGAACAAAAGGCAAAGCTCTTGAAATGTTCATGAACTATAAGTCAAAAGTTGAAAATCAGAAGGATAAGCAAATTAAAAGGCTTAGAACAGATAGATGTGGTGGATATGACTTTGATGATTTCTGTTTACAAAATTCATTATTCATGAGGTAACTCCACCTTATTCACCTGAATCAAATGGAATTGCTGAAAGAAAATATAGGACTCTAAAAGAAATGATGAATGCTATGCTTGTTAGTTCTGGTCTACCCGCCAACTTGTGGGGGGAAGCTATTCTCTCAGCCTGTCTCATACAAAATAGAATACCCCATAAAAAGACCGGTAAATCAACTTATCAAATTTGGAAAGGTTGTGCTCCTAACTTGGATTACCTAAAAGTGCGGGGGTGCTTAGCAAAGATGATGTTACCTGAGCTTAAGAAGAGAAATTTGGTTCTGAAACTTATGATTGTGTGTTTATTGGTTATGCCTCTAATAGTATTGCATATAGATTTCTTGTCATTAAGAATGATGCTATAGAAGAAAATACTCTTATTGAATCTAAAAATGCTTCTTACTTTGAGAATATTTTTCCTATGAAAAATAAAGTGTCTAGAGCAATTGATGAGCATGCTAGTACCAGTAATCATATTAATGAAACTCTAGAATTACAAAGAAGCCAGAGAAGAAGAACTGAAACTAATTTTGGGAATGATTATTATGTGTATCTTGTTAATGATGAACCATTGTCATATCATGATGCTATAGTTTCTATAGATGCACCCTTTTGGAGAGAAGCAATTAATAATGAATTAGACTCCATTATGTCTAATTGTACTTGGGAACTTATAGATTTGCCTTATAAAACTAGACCGATTGGCTGCAAATGAGTCTTTAAGAAAAAGTTGAAACCGGATAATTCCATTGAGAAATATAAGGCACGATTTGTAGCTAAGGGTTATAAGTAAAAATAGAATGTTGATTATTTTGTACATACTCTCTTCCTACTAGAATTGCATCTATCAGAATATTAATGTTTGCCGTTACATCCATATATAAACTTGTTGTGTATCAAATGGATGTTAAGACTGTTTTTCTAAATTGTGATTTAGAAGAAGAAATATACATGGGGCAGCCGAAGGGATATGTGATCTTCAGACAAGAAAATAAAGTGTGCAAATTGGTTAAATCCTTGTATGGACTGAAATAAGCTCCTAAACAATGGCACGAAAAATTTGATAATGTCATGATATTTGATGGATTTTTGATTAACAATGCTAATAAATGCATATACCACAAATGTGTTAATGATAACGTTATTATTATATGCTTGTATGTTGATGATTTACTTATATTTGGAATAAGCATTAATATTGTACATGCTACTAAGAGATTTTTAGCATATAAATTTGACATGAAAGATATGGCTTAACCTAATGTGATTTTAGGAATCAAGATCTTGAGGCATGATGATTCCATCACATTATCACAATCACACTTTGTTGAGAACATGCTGAGAAAGTATAAGCATTGTGCCTTTTCGTCTTTGTCTTCACCTTATGATGCAAAAATTCACCTTGTGAAAAATTATGATGACAGTGTGTCCCAAAATGAGTATGCACAAATAATTTGTAGCCTAATGTTTCTAATGAATCATACTCATCCTGATATTGCATATGTAGTTGGCAGATTGAGTAAATATACTCAAAATCCTAATAAGGAACATTAGAATGCAATATTTAGGTTGTTGAGATATTTGAAAGGCACCATTGATTATGGACTAACATATTGTGGTCATATTTATGTACTTGAAGGTTATTGTGATTCTAATTTTGGATTTTAGATTCAGATGAGTTGAAGCCCACTAGTAGATATGTGTTCCTACTAGCTGGAGGAGCGATCTTTTGGAAGTCGTCCAAGCAAACAGTTATCGCTAAATCTACAATAGAATCAGAGTTGATTGCCTTAAATAAGGCATGTTCTGAAGCATAGTGGCTCAGAAGTTTTTTGGTTGATATACCTTTATAGAGTAAATCTTGTCCATCTGTGGTGATGCATTATAATTGCCAAGCTGCCATTGCTCGAGCCAAAAGCAAAATATATAATGAAAAAATTCGTCACATCCAGATGCGACATGCAACTGTGAGACAGCTAATTGAGAATGGTACTGTATCAATGAACTTTGTGAGGTCAAAAAAGAACTTGGCCGATCCTCTCACTAAGCCACTAGGGAGAGACCTAGTGATAGAAGCATCGAGGGGGATAGAACTGTACCCAAATTCAGAGATGAAATGACAGATACCTAACCTACTGTGATCGGTGATCCTGTGAATGAGGTTCAATAGGTGATAACAAAGTCATGGAGTCCGATGGGCACTGTCACTTTATGTATATCCTTTAAGGCGGGAGGTCCTTAAAGAAGAGTCTATCCATATGGTGTATGATAGTGACCGCTTCAGTGTATGAGGATGAGCGTATAGCTCTTAATGGGTCCATAGTCCCTAATTGTTGGGATGGGGTGTTCAGCTGTAACACATTCCCTGATGGATACCACCTATGTGTGTGAGGTTGAGCTACTTATATGGGACTTGGGTATGTCGCTAGAGCACACAAGAAAATCCAGACACGACGCATGACCATTTAGCGTCAACTGGCAAGAACAACCCTGACTAGAGATATTATGTGGGTGGTGAGTAAGCGCAATTCACAAGAACAAAATCTGGTTAAAAGAGTATTCACTATATCATAGTATTTCAGTGAATTCCTACTCATTGATCCTAGGAAAGGTTCAATCCACGTGATCCTCGCCGATGCATAATCTTTCATTTTCTCTTCCTTTTATGGAGCCTGTGTTTTGAAACATATGGGGGATTTTTATATTTTTGTTTGTGTTCCAAAACACATAAATGGTTATGGAGCCTACTCCAACTTTTTGTTGACTCTTTGTTAAAAAAAATTGGGAAATTCATCTCCTAGCTTCCTTTCTTGACTGTTGGGTTCATTCCCCATGAACCAATTCTTCTTTTTTGGACTAATAGAAAGAATTATCTGATAGCCACCTTATCCCACCTCATCCCTTTTCCCTTACTTATCTTACAAGACTTTATCCCCTCATTTCCTCTATATAAAGGCCACTCAGCCAAAGGCTTGAATACACACCTAAAAAAATTTCTTTGAAAACAAAAACACACATATAGCTTGCTCCCAAAATTCCTACACATTTTTGATAAATTTTAGTGTCCACCTTACTCGATGTCGTGGGGTAACCAAAATTCCTTATAAAACTCAAAGACTCAGGTAGCGTTTGATAACGTTTATTTTTTTAGTTTTGTCTCCAGTTTTGTAAGCCGAAGAAAAAAAATGCATTTGGTAGACAATTTTCCTTTTTTTTCCTTCAGTTTTGGAAACAAGTTCTTAAAATGGAGCTGTTTGGAAATTCCATTTTTGAGTTTGGATTTTCAATTTTAGTTTTTATTTTGAGATCTTACCTTCGAACTTCATTAGAAGCAAAAATTGAGCTACATTTATTTCACCACCACCAACTCCTCACCACTGTTGCCAACATCAATGTCACCTCCACCCCCCCCCCTCAACTAGACACACATATCCATCAACATGTAGCCACCATCACCCTTACCACACAAACGCGCACATAGCAACCATTGTTATCACCACTGCCCTCACCTCCTGTAACACCCCAAAACCAGAGTCTAGTTTTACGCTAAAAATCTTAGCAAATTATTTATTGGATCTTTAGCGACAAATTGATGATCATTAAATTTTTGTTATCTTTAGCAATAATGTTTATAAACTACAATTAAGTTGTAATTTAATGATATTAGTTATAAGAAATACTAATTTAGGTCTTTAGAGACAATTAGCATGACCGAATTCTATCGATAATTTTTAGCGACACTTAGTGAAGCAGGATTAGTAAATAAAATATTTTGGGTATATTTTTAATGACTAACAAAACTTTAGGGGGTTTTTGGTAATTGTGCTTTTAGGGTTTTTAATATATATATATATATATATATATATATATATATATATATATATATATATATATATATATATATATATATCCTAAGAAAGAGCACAGCCGACCCTAATGGTCGATGCTTGTTTTCTGAGTTACAGTTGAGAGAGAAAGAGAGATATATAGAGAGAGAAAGATGGGCCTTGAAGAAGAAATCTCCGGCGATCGAATCAATTTTTTTCGGTAAGCTTTTTTCCTTAGTTTTTTTTCTTGTTCAATACTGATTACAGGATTAAGAGGGGTAAGAAAAATCTGTCGTGGGGTGATAGTGTTTGAGTGCGTGTATGTAGGTTTATGGATGTGTCTTTGTGGGTGTGTAACGAGGGAGGAAGAGGGTCTGAACGGCTGGCGAGTGTATGAGAATTATGTACATGTTTTGTGCATGGATGGTGGGTGTTGGCAGCCATAATGCCAACAGGTAATGGTTGCCATGAGGTTGAATAGGTGTGATTCAAGGACACAGCCATGGTGGTTGCCGTGTGTATGGTGTAGACGTGTATATGGGTATTATGTATAGGGTGGATGCAATGAGAGTGTGAAATGGTGTATGCCATGAAGGGTAGACGTGTGTGAATGTGTGCTTAGTGTATATTTGCAGGCTGATGTGAATGAATAAGGGGAAGACAGGGTTGTTGCCACGAAAGAGGTGCGACGACTGCCATGTTGTCGTGAAGGTAGGCAACCATGGCTGTCGTGAAGAAGTGTGGGCAATGTGTGTTAATGAGTTCATATGTGAGGGGTAATGATGGGTGCAGATGCGAAGGAGAGGCTGTCATGAGCAACATGTGTGTTGGTTTTATGTGTAATGTGTGCCATGAAAGAGGGTGTGTAGTGATTGGGTTGCTGTGAAGGTAACAATTGTGGATTATAAGAGAGATGGAGGCAGTAGTGAGGCAGCATGTATGTGTTTGAGTGAATGGGTATGTGTGAGTTGTGTGCTTATATGTGTGTGTACCGCGTGCTAGTGGCGGAGGCAGCAAGGAGCACAGGGGGGCACGTGCCCACCTGCTATCGTTTGAACCCATCAATACTCCAAAATGGTGCCCTCTTCTCATCACAGCCGGCACACCGGTAAAACCAAGGTATGTAATAGTCCACCTGATGGTCCTGATATCCACCGATCATTTCTACATGATACATCTCTAAATTGATCTCTCCTTCTGGCCTTACTGCTATTTGAATTACAATCATTTCAATGCGCTCATCACTAGCCAATTTCTCCGACTGATTACAATTTTGTATAAGGGAAGGTAGCGGTGGTTGAGGAATAAATGGAGATGGCGTAATTGCCATCAACGGCTGTAAAAGGACAGAAGCAGGCCTTTCAAATGACGTCTTACATGTGCATTCTTCTTAATTGTGCAATCACTGCTTTGATTGTTTATCACTTTAAGCAATTTCATTGAAATCTAACTCGTTCGTGGAAGTAAAATGTTGATATTCCCTATATGGTTATCTCATCTGTATCTCTTCTCATTTAAGATTTGCATCAGTGCTACGTTGTTGTTCACTTTGCCGTGATCTCTATCTTTCTATAAAATCTTGATTTGAGTTTGATACGATTGTTGGTTTCATAGTTTTTTGGGATTTCATACCTAACAAAACCCCAAAAATATCAATCAACCTTTTCTTGGTTTTTGGAGTGAAATTCACTTCTTTAATAACACGAGACTTGTAAGTTCTTCTTCATCTATGCAGTTGAAATTTTTTGGGGTCTTCTTGTAGCTTGTTCAGTAAATATTTCGAAAAGCCATATGAGAAATGGGAGAAAATTAGAAAGTAAATTTACGTCAAATATTTTGGTTCAATTGTGAATTTCCCTAAACTAATCTGGCTGAAACATGCCCATTAGCCGTGTTTAAATGGCAATTAGAATTTGATGACAATAGTTTTGATAAATTTGTTTGTAAAGTGCCCACCTCAAACAAAACTTCTGCCTCCGCCACTGCCGTGTGCTCATGTGTGTGGGTGTGTATGGTCACTGAGTGGGGAAAGAAAAAACGGAAAGAAAAGGGTATTTTTGTGCTTGTGGACGAGACAAGAAGAAAGTGGTATTGCCATTTTTCTGTGTGTGTGTGTGTGTGTGTGTGAACAAGGAAAAAGAACTGATTGCCGTGAGGCAATGGGTGTAGAGATGTAACATGCATTTTGTGTGAAATAGAGGCGAAATTTTATGTTAGCATCGATATATTTGTGGTTTGGAGCTTTAGCGACGAGTTGGTGAGCAGTATTTGTGTACTTTAGAGTCATAAATTATAATCTAACGGTAACAGTTATAAATTATAATGATTGAAGTGTTTAGTGACGATCAGCGTAGTTGAAATTTTGTCGACGTATATTTTTAGCGATGAACTAATTCTTTAGCATTGATATATTTTTAAACGACAACTTCTTTTAGTATCGGCGTAATTATATAGCAAGCAACTTCTAGCGACGAATCAATTTTCTTAGAATCGATATATTTTAGGGACAAAATTGTTTTTAGTATTGGTGCTCTTATTAGCGATGAATTGTGAGTGTACAAGTGAAGGTGTCGTGACTGTCCAACATGAGGGAGGTGGGTATGTTGAAGTTTTGTGAGTGTAAAGAAAGTAAAGAGAAGAAGAAGAGAAGTGGGTATTGGTCACAGCAGATTTGAGTAGTACACAAGTGTACCCGGGTAGCGTTGGTACGTCATGTGCATTATATATCGTATAGTAATTGTTAACTTATGAAATTTTACAATAGAATACCTTAAGCTATATTAGAAATTGTGGCAAAATTTTATATATTTTTGAGATTGTATGTATTTTTAATAATTTCTGTAATTTTAGAATTTTGAAATTCTTTTAGAGCCTTTAAAATCATGAAAATGTCCTGAAAAAAATTTGAGTAACATTTTTATGGTATAAATAAGTCCTAGTTCAAGTTTGGTTATTTTTAGATTTAATTTGCTTTTATTTTTATATCGCATTGAGTTTAGGAAAATGAAAAAAATTTAAAAATAGTTTTGATATCTTTTAAATCCTGATTTCACTTTCTATAAATTTTATAAGTACTCTAAAGCTGTTACAAAAAATTATGGGACTTTATTTTTAACTCGAGACAATTATGGCTATTTATGAATTTTTATTGCATTTAAAGAAATTATTTTATTCAAAAATATTCAAATTTTGAGAAAATTCATATTTTGGCTATTTATAATGTTTTAAGTTCAAAGGTGTTTATTTGTAATTTATTATGAATTTTAAAATATCATTACGCATTAAGGAGCGTACATGATTTTCAGTTAGGTTGGTTGTGTACGAGATCCATTTTGAGTTGCGCGATTTCAGAGTTAGAAGTGAGCACGTGGTGCATTATTGATATTAGGCTTATTGTATTGTAGCATAGATTGTCTTCTAACAAATGAATT
>JAVXUP010003136.1:57500-83858 GCA_033070095.1 Escallonia herrerae | reverse complement strand
TTTTCAAAGAGATTTTTGCTCTCTTCACATAAACTTGGATCACAAAATGGTTTTGTTTTATTATCACTGGGTTTTGTTATCGTAACGTTCTATTTTGAAGATTTTTCATCTTCTTTAGTTGACACCTTTCTTTTTAGATCCTTATTGTTAGGATAGTAATTTCTTATTTTCTTTTCCATATGTTTATGGTGCCTTGCTGTTGAGGTTTTAGCCTTACTCTCTTTATTCAAAACTTATGCATTGGTTTTGAATGCTTAGTTTTGTATGATCCTATTTTAGGGCTTTCATATTGATAGTTCCAACCAACTCCTTCCGCTATTTGGGGAGGATTTGTGAATGACAAGGAACTATCTTCTTTCTTTTTAGAGTAAATGACGTAGTAGTCGAATTTTCCTGATGGTTCTACCTTTGCCACCTCTGTCTCTGCCACCGGTGCCTCCGCCTCCTCTAGTTTTCTCCTATCTTATTCTGTCAATATCTTTGATCTTCTTCTTCACTATCTCTCACCTGGCTTTTTGATATGTGTGTGCCCCTCCAATCTATTGATCCTCTTCAATTTGTTAAGCGTTTGTTCCACTTTTGATGCAAACTCTTGTGCTTCATAATGATCTCATTCATTTGTTAATTGGATTTAGATATAGATTTGAGTTCTTGTCATTAGTTTCATGTTATCTTTTGTAGGTTCATTGCCATGACATAGCTTATGGTATTCCTGTATTGATATGTTTTAATTTATCAATTAAGAATTTATCAATTAAGAATCTGAGATGCCATTTTTGTAAGATTTGACTTTGTCTAACCTGCAAAATGATGGCTCTCCTCGTTTGGGTGTCTATGAGGTCTTCCCTGTCGTTAATTCTGTTGAATGAATAATTGACTTTGGGTTCTTCATTCTCACAAATCCTTGACTTTGGGTTTCTAAGCCTGTTGTAGATTCACATTACTTAGGTAACGTCTGAAATCATTTTCAGTATTGGTTTTCTGTTTAAAAAAAAAAAACAAAACCAAAACCAATTTAGTTTTTATTTTTTATAAAAACAAATGTGTGTTTAATTACCCAATTTTTTTATTTTGAGTTTTTTCTTTTAAGTGTTTGATTGCCTAGATTTATTTTGAGTTTTTTCTTTGGTGGTGGTTTGTGGTGACAATGGTGGGGTGTGGCGGTGGCTGCCGGTCACCGGCAATTGTCACTGGCCGCCGACGGTGGTGACCGACGGCTGGTGGTGGGCAGTAGTGGCGGTGGGCGGTGGCTACCGGTGATGGGAGGGGGTGGTGGTAGTGGTCTCAAAATAAAAATCAAAACTGAAAACCCAAAATTCCTAAATGGGAGTTTTCAAAAATAGTCATATTTTAAAAATTGATTTTCAAAACTGAAGGAAAAAAAATAAAAATTGTGTATTAAACGCATTTTTCCCCAGTTTACAAAACTGGAGAAAAAATAAAAAACGGAAAGGTTACCAAACAGAGCCTTAGTAGCCATGACTTTGGGTGATGAGGCAATACTCTTTGGTAATAATAGTAGCAACAGGAGAGAATGGTGTTGGTGATGATGCTAGTAATTTGTGGTTAGCGTCGTGATGCTACTGCTACTCTTGAGCACCATCGGAGAGTGGCGTTGGTGATGAGACGAGTAACAGTTGTGGTTAGAATCAGGTGCTACTCTTCAGGGACTAGAGCATGTGAAGTGGGAATGTCTTCAATTATCAAAATGGAGTGGGCTAGTGGCTAAATTGTTCTGAGTTTTGGGGTGACAAATATGAGGTGCCATTACACACAGTACTGGACTGTGCCGTTGTTATTGGGCTCTCAAGCATCTCTTCGGCATTGTGTTACAACCTTGGCCTGACCCAACTGCCCAATTATTACCTTGAGTAACCTTGAAAATAGATCATGATGCAGAAGATATCGATTCTTTTGCTAAAGACCAGATAGACAGCCCATTGCCTACTATCCAAACGCAGCCAAGTAGTGAAAACTAAATGTTCAGCCATTGAAATTATTGAGCTTCATGCTCTGGCTGCTCAACAGCTCATATTGAGGAAGACTTGTAAAAGGAGAGCCATCCATTGCACATGCGAGTAGTACCCAAGTGGGAAGACAAAGTCATACCTACATCTCACTGAGGAATTCGACCATTCGCCCTTTTTAAGTGGCTAAGGTTTATGCTACGATTCTACAGTACATGCAAATAATAAAGCAATGCATCAGCTGCAAAAAGGTCATTAGCTGAATTACTTCTTATTGAGTTCACAGTTGATGTTATAATCAAAGACGTATGAAATGGATGATGCTATTAAGTACTGGTGGTGGATATTGTTTTAGTTTTAGCTAAACTTCCTCAGAGGTTTGGGTGCCATTCCGAACCTGAAAATGTGGGACTTGGGAGCATTTTGAAAAGGTCAATGTAGCAAATAAGGTATATTCTTCATGGTATAACCAAATTATTTCTTTACAAACTGGCAATTGCCAGATAGCAAAGTCAATTTCTTCACTAACACAGGTCCTGAAATAAGTTGTCTGCATATTATTAGGCTTCTCGTGGCAGTAACTATAGCGTTAATGCTCCGTGAACGGTAGTCTTGTGTCAACATTCTCCAATTTTTAGTGCCAAATTATGCCCAATGAATCTTACAAACAGGAATCAAACCGAGAAGATACCCGGTTCATAATGTCAGCATACTACGCTAAGAAAATAGGGACCATGCATATCTGACTCATAATGACAGCGAACTATGCTAAGAAAATAGAGACCACGCATATCTGACTCTCCCTATGGCCGTCTAGAGACAAACCTAAGAAAGTTTCCAACCTTGAATTGCATTGCCAAACCATCAAGATGGATGTGTACACCTGATAACCAAAAGCTTAAACAAACCTTGAACCTTTTATCATTCATTGGGGTCAAGGCGTGTAGCTAAGCTCGTAAGCTGATAGAAAGACCAGCCACAGAGGCCTTTTGAGCTCTAATAATTGACAGACTTACTGGGTACTTAAAGAGACAACTTATGAGGTTCAGTTATCTATACTATCTATAAAAGTATGAATCTTATAAATCATTTTATTTCATTTGTGCCCTTCATTAATCACTTCAATAACAATCTTACTATTTCATAAGTACTACTCTATTATTATCATAACCTTTCATAAATATTATTATTAATTACTAATTTTGTAATGTTTTCAATTTTTCCCTCCGTCAATTATTTCAATGACAACCCTACCCTCTCCTAATTAATTTTTTTGTAATGCGTTTAAGGAACATTAGGTCATAAATTTAATCTAAACCTACCTTTATATATTAGGTAACAAAATTTGTAATTGCTAAAAATGTATTTATATGTGCGCGCGCGCGCGTGTGGTTGTAGTACCTGTAAAAGTATGAATGTTCTTTATTATTTTTGGACGATTATGTTCTCCGTTAATTACGTCATGTATAATCTTATCCTTCTTTTATTACTCCTTTTTAAATGTTGATGAAATTAAAATAATATTAGGTAATTAATCTATTCTATACATTGAAAGATAAAAAGTGTGATGAGAAAGAAAAACAGAATAAAGAAGTTTCTTTATTATTCTCTTTTTAAAATGAAATAAACAATAGATATTGAACTGGTTAATGAGAACTGTGTTTTTTTCCTTGCAATTTTAGGTTAGCAAACAATTAAGCAATTGAAAAACTGAAAAACAAAATTAAAGAAACTGAAATACTGTGAAAAATGAATTAAGGAACAAAAAATTGTTAGGAAAACAAAAACATAAAGGGTTAAATAAGAATAAAAAAACAAGGCTTAAATATGGTACTAATTTGAATTGAAAATATGTTCGGTTATTACAGTTGAAAACCAGTTGTTTTGCATTTCTTATTGATGAAATGCAAAGCATCTGGTCTTGAAAACTACAAATTTTAATTATATACCAATTTAACAGATTACAAAAATAAAGGCGTAGATTCATTCTTTAATTTTTCCATTTAGTTTTATTTTCAGCAGTACCATCAAACATTTCTTCAATTCAGAAGTTTACATAGAATATTATTATAATAGCAAACATCAAATATACATTTATTCTAAAATAAGTCAGAAAATAAATAAGAACATAATTGAATTACATTATTTTGATCTCAAAAAGGATAATAATATCACCTCAAATATTACTCTTGACTATATTCACGTGCAACGCACGTGCTCTATACTAGTACTATATATAAAAGTGTGGATCCTTGAAAATTATTTTTTGAACCACAATACCCTTGTTACATTTAAAAATCACTTCTTTATCATTCAAACATTATTAACATGCTTTGAATCTAAATTATTCTAACAATTCTATTTATTTCACTACTAATAAATATATTACAATTAATGCATAGATGTCTCTCTCATTTTTCATAAAATTTAACAATAATAAAAAGTATATATGTTAATTGTCATCCACAACTTGATGTTTTATATAAATTAGAACATGCAATACCTTGATGATAACATCTTATGACATAAGCAGAATAATTAACTTTTGTCAAATGACCATTAGATTGTAACAATCTTCTTTAAAGATAAATGAATTTTACTCTTATCTTGTCTTACGAATAATTGGTTCAGCCTTTAATTAGGCAATGAAATTTGCTAATATGATTCAACAAACAAAAAGATTAAAACTAGACATGATAAATCATTTTCCTCAGCTTTCCTATTGTTGGCTTTAAGACTGGATATTATATTTGTGTCCAATTACATATGTGTGTCTCTATATTTTATTTGTATATATAGATTTAACTATGCAAATATTAGTTATTCTCCAACACAAACTTCAAAACATTGATCAACATAACTTACATTTTCTTACTTTGATTGTTATGGAGTACTCTCACCATTTTTCTATTATTAATAGACGTGGCTATGATTGGAAATTATGTTGCGGAATATTATGCCCTAATAAGATCTAGAAATTACTCCTTTCACATTATTTACTAATTAACTATCGACACAACCTTCTAACTAAGGGTGACTCTAACTCTTTTTCTTCTCTAAAATTTGAATCTTAAAAATAAATGTTAATAGAGATGTCTATCATTTTCTTTATATAGGTATCACAAAGTATGTTGCTGAATACTTTACAAGTACAATATAACTCGTTATGCTTTTGATTGGAGTAAGTTATTATGATTTTACTTCTTATTCATCTTTATGTATACTACCATTATCTATTTAGATAATTTCTAACTAGATAATATATGAATAGACGGTTGTACATGTTTGCAATCGAAAATTCAACTTTAGAATATAACAGAATTTTTCTATACCACTTTTATCGTTGTCAAAAATAAAAGAGAACAAATTTAATTGGATTCAACAATACAAGAATTAAGTTTTTTTCTATTTACTTGTTTTATCTTTTAATATTGCATCTTCCTGTAACGATATATTGCATTTACTACTTTATCAGTAAGAGACTAAAGGATTCATTACTTAAAGATAACAAGTAAAAAGAGCAGTCAATAAATACCACTAAAGGACTTTAGGCAACAAAAGATTATAATAATAGGATTGGAAGCATGGTTGTTGTTTAGTTTGCAATTCATAATTCTTTTTCTTTTAACAAAAAAATCCTAATAACAATATTAATTATAGAAAGTGATCGTGTATTTGCAAATAGATATGCATTTGTTATGTTTTTGGGTTAGAAGTTATTTTGCAATTTTCTTCCTAAAAAGTAAATGTGTTATATACTAATCTTATAGTAACATTTTTTTCTCAAATTAAATATAAAAAATATGTAATGAATTAAGGTAACAAAGGATGATTGTGATGCATTCTCTACAACTATGTGTTCATGAGGTTAGACTATAGTAGATATAAATAGTAAAAAATAATTGAAAGCTAAAGTAAAAAAATCACGACTATATGAATGCTGACATAAGAAAATATTAATTTATTGATCGTTAAACTTTATACCTTTAAGTTTAGAATAAATGCATCAATTTAAAATTATAGTACATTACAAAGACCTTCAGCCATGAAAAGATAAGGCGGCTTAACTACTCCTTTTTATTTTTTTTAAAGTAATTGTTTTTACTTCAAAAGAATGGCGGATAAGACCACGATAGGATATAGACTATTATTAACGTCAAATTGACTTACATATTTTGCATTTTATAAAAGTTGTGCGAGATAAAGGTAATTAAAAGATAACATTCTTTAGATAGATTCATAATATTTTTGGAGTAACTTATGCATATGAATCTCAAATTTAACTTACAATTTTGAATTCAATTAAATTAACATGTATATATGAACCATAGAAAATTATTTGTCATATTCTAGAAAATATATGGGGTTATAACTTTCTTATAATATAATCTTGTTTTGTCACGTCTTAATGTCACAATGCACATGCATCCTACTAGTACTGTTACAAAGTGTTTGTTTACGGTGTGTTTGCATGTTACCGTAGTAGGGAGGGAGTGAGAGATTGACGTTGTTTCTTTCTCTGTTATCTTGAATATATGAAACTGAGATTTTATCCCTTCGATAAATTGGTAGATTGATTTATCTATGATGCATGGACCTGAGATGTAGCATTTACTGACTTGCTATTTATTGATTTATCTCTGATGCGTGAACCTGAGACGTAGCACTTGATATTTACTTATCAATTTATGTGGTTATGCACAATCATGTTGTGCTGCAAATTATGTAAAATCTTTCTATTTCCTTATGGGGTTTTTTTTTGTATTCTTGATGATTTAAATGGTGGGTTTTCTTCATATCTCTTAAGGAGAATGAGAGAGTGAGAAATGGGTAAGAGTAAGAGAAAAAGGAGAGACAAATGATAAGAGTACAAACTTTAGGTGGTCAATACCTATAGACCACTTGTTCCTTGAAATTCTTGCTGATGAGGCCACTAAAGAAAATAAACCTTCAAGTTCATTCAAGTCCACGTCATTTATTCGGGCTGCACAAGCATTCAATCAGAAGTTTGGATATACATGTTCACCACTCCATGTAGAAAATCATCTTAGAATGTGAAGAAGACATGGAGCACAATATCACTCCTTCGGGGCATAAGTGAATATGGTTGGGATGCGAACTTGAACATGATTATTTGCGATAAGTAGCAGTATGATGAAGAAGTGACGGTATGTGTTGACTAAAGTCTTTCCCTTTCCTTGTGGATTGTTTGGTTATTTTCTTCCCTTTCTCATTTATTTGAATATAACCGTCAAGTTGTCCAAAAATTTAATTTTGTACCTCTTGAAGTTCAGCATGCTTAGCAGCTACTTTTTTTGATATGTTGTTATAATAAGCTCTATTAAGTTGTTTCAACTGAGGTTTCAACTTTTAAAGTTTAGAAACACTACAAGAAAATAGGGTTTTTGCGACGGGGAAATCCGTCTCTAAAAGCCCAAAATCCGTCGCTAAAAGAATTAGCGACGGATTCACCGTCGCTAAAAATCCCTCGTATAAAAGCCCGTCACTAATAGTTTAGCGACGGAATGTTTTAAATCCGTCGCTAAATATGTCATTTTTTCCGACGGATTTATTTTTAATTAGCGACGGATATTCCGTCGCGAATTATATTTTTTAGCGACGGATTTATATTTTCGAGACGGAATATTCCGTCGCTAAAAAATATAATTCGCGACGGAATATTCCGTCTCTAAATAATTATTCCGTCGCCAAAAGTCAATTTTTTTTTGAATTTTTTTTTATTTTTCAATTACCCAAACCTGTAATACAATTTTCAAATCTCAACAACAACGCGCAATAATCAATACAGAAAGAAATATATATAATCAATTATAAAAAATATTTATAAAAAAAAAATTCATATATGTACAAGCCGGGAACCGGATATAGCCGGTTAGGAGAGGGGAGAAGAGTACAAGCCGGGCACGGGGGGGGGGGGGAAGCTAGGAACGGGCACGGGAAGGGGCTCATCAGGGGTTCCCGAGTCCCGGATCTGGATCCTGCTGATCCGGGGCCGGGGCGGCCTGTCCAACAGTGCCCTGCTCCCTGATCATCCGGCACACCACTGTAGCAATGCGCTGGATCTCCTCGTCGTCCAACTGAGGCCGAGGAGCCGGTGTCTGTGGAGGGGCAGCAGGGGGTGAGGACGCTCCTATCACGGCACGAGCAGTCGTGCTAGGCAGGCCGCGTATGCGGCCTTTCGGCCGATTCACGACCTCCGGCGTATCCAGCCATCGCTTCAACCCCCCAGTACTCGCAGCCGTACTAGTGGACGCTGATGGCTGTCCGGACTGCTGCTCGGACCCCCTTAGCTGTTCATACGAGGCCTGCAAAAATAGTGGTTTAACGATATGTTAGGGCATTAATTAACGAAACAGACATTGAGGATAGAAAGAAAAAACATTAACTTAAATAAATTGACTCACATCGATCCGCCGGGCAATATCTGAAATATAGTCGCCCGCCCGGTGCGTCTCGTCCTTGTCCTTCTTCCGCACGTGCGTCTGATTATACGTCAGAGCTACGACCTCATCGTCCTCCAGATCCGGGTGCTCGACCGCGTTCTTGTGTCGGACGATGTCGTGTGGCACCGACCCCCCCGTGTGCGTCGGATCTTTGTTCTGTCTGTTCTCAGTCCCGCTCTTACTCTTGGCGTCCCAACCTGGATCCGCAGCCCACCGATCTATCATCTCCCCCATACACGGTGAGATATCCAATGTGGGGGATATCTCGCCATGTCCGTCATCGGGGCACCCGCGGGCAGCGCCTTCTTCGCCCGGTCCCGTGCATCGTGGAGCCATCGGCGGTAATTCTTGCCGATGTAGGCAAAGAAAGCCTGCTGCCCCAGTACCTGCTGCTGAGGCGTGTCAAACGTGAACCCCTCCTGTAAGGCATTCAATAACACAAATTAACAACATAAAACAAACTGTAATTTAACATTTACTAACGCTGAAAAAAATACTTCACCGTACCAGCCACTCCTCCCATAGGGCCTCCCTCGCAGCGGCATCCCAGTCCTTCCAGTACAGGCGTGGCTCGAAGAATCGGCCCTTCACAAGAACGCCGATCTTCGTCCTCGCCATATTCTCCAGGATCCTGCCAAAGAAGTAATTAAATTAATTAATACAGTTCAAATATAAATTAACACCCCAAAATTTTAAAATAAGGCATGAGGTGATATTTTTAGTACTTACAGGCCCTCCTGCGTGAGCGTAACTCTCTGTTTACGCTGGGGGTCGATGCGTACCCCGCGTGTCGGACCACGGCCTCGTCGAGATCCTACAAAACACAGACATTAATACAGTTCAAATATAAGGCTAGCGAAAATGTACGAAACACCGTTATCAACTATACCTGAGGTAGAACCCACGGAAGATGGAGAATGCACGCGCGTGTGGGATGAATCTGCGTCGGGCTGGGGCGACGGCTCGAGCTGGGGCTGGGGCGACGGCGATGGCTGGGGCGACGGTGACGGCGACGGCTGGGGCTGGGCCCCCGATGGCTGTCCGCGATCACTCTGTGCCTCGTCATCAGTAGGCAATGACGAGGTGGGACTAACCGGGGAGGAAGCAGCTCGGCGTCCAGCCCGGCCACGAATAGCCCGTATCCTATCCATATCTGACTTCATATAGATTATATACAAAGACATTAACACGTGAAAAACAATAATTTAGGCATAAATCATCATCGGCACTATATATATATATATATATATATGAACGGATGTGCAAAAACACATCAATAAACACCAAGTTCTAAAATGTTACTACATTTTTCCCGTGATGTTACAACATTACAAGTCAATCATTTTCAGTTTGCGAATCATCTTCATCACTTTCCTCGTCGCCCTCTTCTTCGTGGGACTCGTCGTCCTCTTCATCTTCTAATTCATCCTCTTCATCAGTAGACTCGGTCACATCATCTCCAACACTTTCAACATCTTCCGCGTCATCATCTACGACTTCTTCTCCCACAAGAAGTGTTGTTGGAAGAGGAAGATCGTCCTCCTCGTTGTTGACCTCAACAGGAAACAAGACACGTGGTTGGTCGGCTTGAAAGGAGTCTAGCTCACTGTCATATGTCACGGGCAATTTCTTGGACTTGATAGTTGTATACCAATGAGATTTGGGATTGGCGACGTCCTCCGCGTAAAAGACTTGTACAGCTTGACTAGCAAACACAAAGGGCTCGTCTGATGCAAGTCTTGACTTGACATTGACATCTACAATCCCTTGAGAGCTAACACGGATTCCTCTACTGCATGTGACATCGAACCACGTACACTTGAACATTACCAGGCGGTTTTGGGAACCCAGATATGTTAGCTCAACAATCTCATCTAGCTCTCCGTAAAAATCCATGCAATTCTCGGCATAACAGTCGCCGTTGACCAAGACTCCACTGTTTTGGGTTTGTTTTGTTCGGTCATCATCTTTTACGTTAAACCTAAACCCGTTGATGATATAGCCTCCGTAACAGGATGTTTGTTTGTTAGGGCCTTCGGCTAGTAATTTCAAGCATGAGGCCACTGGTCTATCCATTGACTGAACCTATTGTAGATGACGGTAAAAATTAAGGATAAATCAGTATACTAATTGGCCACAGAACTGTATATAACACATAATATAATTTCGTTAAATAATCTTACACGGATTTTGAACCACTGTACAAATTGTGATTTTCGATGAGATTCAAGTCCAGCGGGATCAGTGATTAAAGATTCCGCATCGAACTCACTGCAAACCAATATGCATTTAACTCGCTTAACACACACTTTCAATTATGTACAGCAATGTAAGTGAATTAAGACTTTAACTTACTCAACGAATGCTGAAACTTCATCACAATTTAGAAGGGCATATATTGTTGCAGCACTGTACTCTTCATCTGTTAGCCATCGAGTATACGTTCGGCCGAACGGACTCCCTGGCTGCTTGAATATTGACAATTGCCCTTCCAAATTTGTGCTTGCTCCGGGATCATTTCGGCCTAGTTGATTTAACCTTGTACCAACATTAGGCCCGAAATATTGACTACAAAAGTTTACAAGTTCTTCCGTTACGTAAGCCTCCGCAATTGAGCCTTCAACCCGAGCCTTATTACGGACTTTTTTCTTTAAATGGAACATGAACCTAGAAGTTTAGCGAATCGAGTTAGGTGGAATATCAATGATAACAGATGTCGCATTAAGTGTAAACGAACAACTGTAACAATTTAAGGATTACCTCTCGAAGGGATACATCCACCGATATTGCACGGGTCCACCCATCTTAGCTTCATATGCCAAGTGAACAGGCAGATGCTCCATTGAATCAAAGAACGAAGGTGGGAAGATTTTCTCCAGCTTGCAAATCGTCACCACAATGTTCTTCTCAAGCACTTCCATGTTACTCACCCGGATCGTAGAAGAGCATATATCTCGAAAGAAATGAGATAATTCAGTCAAAGTCTCGCAAACAACCCGTGGCAACAGTCCCCGGAAGGCAATAGGAATGAATCTCTCCATGAATACGTGGCAGTCGTGACTCTTCATCCCTTGGAACTTGCATTCCGATACATTGCAACAACGAGATATGTTGGACGCAAACCCATCCGGAAGCTTCAAATTCTTAACCCACTGACAGACCTTCTCCACTTGTTTCTTGTCTAGACAGTAAGGTGCTTTCGGAAGTATGGTCCTCCCACTGACTGTCCGAGGATGCAATTCACGGCGTACACCCAACTGTTGTAGATCCCTTCTCGCTTTAAGGTGATCTTTCGATTTGCCCTTGACATTCATCACTGTGTTGAACACATTATCAAAAACGTTCTTCTCAATATGCATCACATCCATGTTGTTTCGGATAACGAGCGTCCTCCAGTAGGCTAACTCCCAGAAGATACAAAATTTTCTCCAGTTGTGCTCTTTCCCGAACCCTGCAATCTTCCGATCCGGCACACCCTTACCGTGTGGTATGTCAGTATCAAGTGCCTCCAGGTGTGAGAGTACTTCTTCACCAGATGGGTAGTCCAGTGTGACAACCTCACGCTCGATTGTCCCGTCAAATTTATCCTTCTGCCTACGAAACTGATGGCCCGGTGGCAAAAGCTTACGGTGACATCCGAACCACGAGGCCTTTCCGCCGTGCTTTAACGTATGACCGGGGTTCACGCCCATACAAGCAGGGCATGCTAGCTTCCCATGTGTGCTCCAGCCACACGTCATTCCCAATGCGGGGAAATCATGTATAGTCCACATCAAAGCAGCCCTCATCTGAAAATTTTGTTTAAGGGATGCATCATATGTTTCGACTCCATGATTCCATAATTGTTTTAACTCATCAATCAACGGCCTTAAATACACATCTATGTCCTTACCGGGACTCTTCGGCCCCGGAATAAGCAACGACAAGAACATATACGGCTTCTTCATGCACATGCCTGGTGGAAGGTTGTAAGGGACAATAATAACAGGCCAACAGGAGTAAGGCGTGGTAGACTGACCGAAAGGGTTGAACCCATCGGTTGCCAGACCAAGTCTAACATTTCGAACTTCCTGAGCAAAGACTGGATGCCTGCGGTCAAACTCCTTCCACGCCTCTCCATCAGCTGGGTGTGTCAGCACATCGGCATCGTTGCTGCGAGTCTCACGGTGAGCCCTCATATGTTCAGCTGTATTGGAGGAGTAGTACATTCTCTGAAGCCGTGGTGTGACCGGGAAATATCGCAATATCTTCCATGCAATGTTTTTCTTCTTCCCTTTGTCCGGTTTGTACCTCGAATGATCACATACTGGACATACTGACAAATCCTTATTCTCTTTCCAGAATAATACACAATCGTTATTGCACGCATCTATCCGGTCATAGCTCAACCCAAGTTTCCTCATCATCTTCTTCGCGTCATAGTACGACGGCGGTAGCTTTTCACTTTCGGGCAGTATTTCTTTGATGAAGGTAACAAACTCGTTAAAACCTTTCTCACTCAGCCCGTGGTCTGATTTCAACTGTAATAACCTACTAACCGCAGACAGCCGTGTGTGTTTCGGAGCTCCATCCCACAGCGGCTCTTCCGCAGCTCTCAACAACTCATAAAACTGATGAGCCCCCTCGATCGGCGGTTGTGGACTGTCGTTACCCCAGTCAACATTAGCATGCCCAGCATCCATAATCATATCTCAGAAATCATATCGTGCCTCCTCCCTAACTTCAGTTTGACTAGCCAGGTTGGACGACAATACTATCGTTTCCCCGTGCTGCGTCCACCTTGTGTATCCACCCATAAAACCGTACCGACGAAGATGCCATTTTACTTCAATTCTTTTTCTCCAGTGCAACAACTCACATCTACCGCACGGACACCTTATCTTATCAAGGTCAACATGTGCAGGATGCGCATAAGCGAAGTCGAGAAATTCGTCAACGCGACACTCAAAATCTTCAGCATTCTTCCTTTTCATCCAACTTCGATCGACTGACATGACGACTGAATTATCGTACTGTATACCACCTTCAATAATGACCAGTGATTAGGCATTGCCGATGTAAATATCAATGCATGAATGTTACAACATGTCTACATATTTCCCCTCCACTCTTGAACAGGTAGTGGTCCTATCCCATTCAGAAAAGCACATGTTTATAAAACAGTGAATAACTCATGCTTAGTCCGATGTCTGTGGAAAATTCGGCAGCACCTCCCGCATTTCTCCAAGTACACCACATCGATTAGGTGTTCTAACATTCATCTAACCTTGCTCAGGAAGGTTTGACGGATGTTAGAACACCAGATCTGTATGCACCCGGAGAAACACACGAGAACGTGTACCATATATCCACGACATAGAACATAAAGCATGAGTCAAAATACTGTTTTATAAACAATTAGCTTTTCCAAACTGTCCAAACTGGACATCCAAAGGCTCATTACAAGGCATTACTTTGTAATGAGTACCTTTGAACGGGAACTAAGGGTTTCTATGCATGCATGTGTTCAGAAATTGATAAGATATGCAAGAATCTTTCCGAAATATCAAAACTACAGAATGATCGTTGCATATGTTACCAATTCCACATTAAATAGAACTCGTTGGCAACGAGTTGAACCATCTCGTTGCCAATGGACTTCTCAAAACAACAATTAATATAAAGAAGGCAGGGTTTGTAAACAACGAGTAATTGAACCATCTCTGGGCAACATGGAGTAATTATGGGATGTACAAGGGCTAATTAGGGCTAACTGGGTTATTAGGGTTAATTACGATTATTAATTATAGCTGATTAGGGTTGATTAGGACTAATTAGGGTTATTTAGTCCTAATTAGGGTTTAATTGTGCCGAGTAGTGATGATTAGTCCTAATTAGGGCTAATTGGGCTTAATTGGGTTATGTTAGGGCTAATTAATGTTAATGAGGGATAGTTTCGGATAATTATAGCTGACTAGGGTTGATTATGACTAATTAGAGTTATGTAGTCCTAATTAGGGTTTAATTTTGCCGAGTAGTGCTGATTAGTCCTAATTAGGCTTTAATTGGGTTATGTTAGGGCTAATTAATGTTAATGAGGGCTAGTTTCGGATAATTATAGCTAATTAGGGTTGATTAGGACTAATTAGGGTTATTTAGTCCTAATTAGGGTTTTGATGGTGTCGAGTAGTGTTGATTAGTCCTAACTAGCGCTAATTAGGCGTAATTGGGTTATGTTAGTGCAAATTATGACTAATTAGGCTAACTACAATCAATATGCGCGGGTTTTGGGTTCATTTGGGCTAATTTGAGGTAATTACAGCTAATTTGAATTTCATCAGGTTCTTAGGGTTAATTAAAACTAATTAGGCTCGTTAGAGCTAATTAGGGTTAATTGATTTACTAAAATATTGTTAATCAGGACTAATTAGGGCTAATTATAGCCAACGCTGGAGCCACGATTAGATTCCAGGGGGTGCATGCTAAAAATGTCGCATTAACCTAACTAACCTAAATTTAATGCACATTCAACAACCTCAATTCCGACACCTCATATACGGTGTCGATATGGTGTCCGATACGTGTCTGACACCTCCGGACACGTGTCCGACACATACCGACGCGTGTCCGAACTCTGGACACGTGTCCGATGCCCACCGACACGCACCTCCAGACACATCGGCATACGTTAATTTGTTTTTTAAATGCTGGACACCGTCGATCAAACGTGGTGTCCGTGTCTGCGCTAACTAACATGTATCTCAATCCAATTGGGTCTCATCCTCCGTCAACAACCTCAATTCCGACACCTCATATAGGGTGTCGATATGGTGTCCGATACGTGTCTGACACCTCCGGACACGTGTCCGACACATACCGACACGTGTCTGACGCCTCCGGACACGTGTCCGACGCCTCCGGACACGCACCTCCAGACACATCGGCATACGTTAATTTGTTTTTTAAATGTCGGACACCGTCGATCAGACGTGGTGTCCGTGTCTGCGCTAACTAACAGGTATCTCAATCCAATTGGGTCCCATCCTCCGTCAACAATCTCAATTCTCAAATGCTCAATGCAATAAATTAACAAAAATCACACATTCAATCCAATTGGGTCCCATCCTCCGTCAATAATCTCAATATCTCAAATGCTCAATGCACAATTAACAATCTAAAATCATCTTTAACTTTTCACAGCAATTTACATGTATAAGAGGAAGACAAAAGGTATAGCGTAGAGCAAATAGAGAGGAAGACAAGAACTTTACCTCACGAGAAATACTGCCGGAGGTGAGAAACCGTCGTCTCCGGTGGTCCCGGTGGTCGACGCTGCTCTCTCTATCTCTCTCTCAGTCTCTCTCCTCTTCACAGATCTGCCGGAGGTGAGGGCCCGTGGTCGCCGGAGTTGCAGGTGGTCGCCGTCGTCGAGGGAGGTCATCGCCGGGGTCGAGGGAAGTCACTGCCGGTGTTGAGGGAGGTCGCCGCCGGGGTAGTCTCTCTCCTCTTCACAGATCTGCCGGAGGTGAGGGCCCGTGGTCGCCGGAGTTGCAGGTGGTCGCCGTCGTCGAGGGAGGTCACCGCCGGGGTCGAGGGAAGTCACCGCCGGTGTCGAGGGAGGTCGCCGCCGGGGTAGTCCTCTTCACAGATCTGCCGGAGGTGAGGGCCCGTGGTCGCCGGAGGTGCAGGTGGTCGCCGTTGTCGAGGGAGGTCGCCGCCGGGGTAGAGGGAAGTTGGGTTTTGGAATTTTCGAAGAGAGAAGCAGATCTGTGGAAATAGACTTTTAGCGACGGATTTATTCCGTCGCTAAAAGCCATCGGTGAAGACCTATTTGTACCGACGGAGTTTTTTGCGACGGAATAAATCCGTCGCTTAAATAATATTTCACGGCGGAGTGTTACCGACGGAGGTTTCCGTCGGTAAAATGCCTTTTCACCGACGGAGTTTTTTGCGACGGAATAAATCCGTCGCTTAAATAATATTTTACGACGGAGTTTTACTGACGGAGGTTTCCGTCGGTAAAACTCATTTTAGCGACGGAATCTATGCCGTCGCTAAAAATCCGTCGCAAAAGACGCCTTTTCTTGTAGTGAAAACAGTTGACGACATCATGCTCTTCTTCCCAAATTCTGCATCATCTAAAAGTTGAAGCACTTGAAAGGCCTTTTTCCATTGCACCTATCAGGTTTTGTTTTAAGAATAAGCAAGTCATGGTGAGATCTCCCAGGTTCTTGGACAGTCACATAGAGTTAGGAAACTTCATTTTGCAAGTCTGTAATCCTGCTCATAATAAGATCCTCATCTTTCGGGTTGCACCATGTGTGTAGTATAGCCCAGTTATAGCCATGTCCTTCGTATGCAAGGCTTTTTAATTGTGTGTACCAACTAGAAATATTAGAACAAAAAGATTGACATGCACGAAGAGATGGCTTTGGTTGCTAGAAAAGAAAATACAACAGGTGATTTTTCAAAGTCCTATGGTGATCGAGAGTTAGAAGAAACACAAGTTGACTTGACACCGTTAGATGATGACATTGAAGTGGGGGCAAAAGACAAAGACGATTCATCTACGGAAACATCTTCACGTGGAAGGGAACATCGAAAGAGAAAGCATGAAGATGAGGATGCACGGTACGATAAGTTAGCATGAGATATTAGGCAGGTTACATTCGCAATCAAGCAACTCACTAAAAATGAGCTTCTCGTTAGTGATATTTAGGATGAAGTGATGAAGACAGAAGGTTTTAATAAAACTTTTTTTGGCAACAATTTTCAACTATTTGGTAGAAAATGAAAAGCAAGCAAAAGCGTTTATGGTGAAAAGTGACAACCTTTGAAAAATATGGATAGTAAACTTCATGGCAAGCATTTAGCAGGAAAGTAATTTCGAAATTTAATTTAATGCACTTGAACTAATTTCGAGGTTTAATTTAATGTCGTTGTTATGTTTACTAAAGTTTACGATAATTTTACCATGTTCATATTATTTTCTTTCTACTCTTAATTTTTGGCATAGGATCATAGGTAGTTTTATCATTTTTCGTGCATCATCCAAACGACGGAATAGGAATTCAAGAAAATCTTTTTTGGAGCCTACTGTTTTCCGAAAAGCATTTTTTGAAAAGCATTTTTCGTAAAACATTTTTCGTAAAACAAACAGGACTAAGTCTTTTCAAAAGTAGTTCATGTCTATTGATTTGACTCTATCATATTCTTTTTTTAAATACATTATTATTATTTTTTGGGCACGTCTTTATGGACCAGTTAAAAATCCGAACCTTTGAACCGTTGAAATTATTATTATTTTTAAACTTTATCACAACTTCAAAAGTTATTCAATCAATGTATTATATACTTATCTCAATTTAGAATAATAGGTAACACAGAGTATAAAGCATATGCCTCAGACAGAAGACTGAGGAGATATGTTTCCACATGTTTGCTGCCCTCAAAATTAAGTAAATTAAGAAATTCAAAGCACACAGAAAAAAAGCGCGCATCTCAAAGATTCTGCCTCTTCAATAATGTCAATATTTATGGCCGTGTAGCAGGCTGTCTGTTTGTCTTGGAACCCCAAAACGATCACAAACATCTACCAACTCCTTTCTGATGCACAGGGTGATATCAAGTGATCATGGTCTCCAACAAAAGTACAAGAAACAATTGGTATTATTCTATCCAATAACATTATTATATTATAATTGGTACTCCGTATTACTCTATCCAACAACATATATATTATACCTTTGGAGAACCTGGGGATTCCCATTCCTCCACAGTATGTGGCCTTTTGGTTTCAATTATTATAGGGTTACAGTATCATACTGTATATTTTTATCAATATTCCCACTCTCTCTTGTCATTAAAGAATCAAAAAGCGGTCACTACTGTGTCTTTTAGTTTTGAAGAAAGTGTAAGTTATATAAAAGTTTTGGCTGATTTAGATATTTCTAGAAAGAAGGAGACTCTCCCTTTCTTGTTTTAACAACAACTTGAACAGCATAGTGGATTTCAGAACCTTTTTTCTTGACTGTGTTTCGTAGGAACTTTTTGCTAACATAACCAGATTCTTTGTTTGAACATCAGCAGCAATTGGTTGGGTTACAAAGGATGCAAATCCTAGCTTGTTCCATCAGCAACAATTGGTTGGGTTACATGTAGGGAAGGAAACAAATGCAGTTACTCAACAATTTGCTCGGGTATTTACCCACATGGAGGAGTCCACAAAATACGCCAAAATCTTATCAGGATTGGAAGCAAGTTTAGACTCTTCAAAGGTCGACCCCCAAGAAGGGAAATCCACTGGAATACTGGCCTTAAAAAGGCACAAAACGATAAATGCAGTTACTCAACAATTTGCTCAGTTGCTTATGCCCGTTGTTTTGCAGTCTCTCTAGGGCGAGGAAATTATGTTGCGCAGATACAAACAGATGCTGCATTGGAAGAAACAGAAGGAGGCTGCTGCACTAGTATCTTTGCAACCTTGAGGAGTGAAACCAAGATCTCATGCTTGTTACGTTACGAGGCACCCTAAAAGTTAAATCTATTAAAGAATGAGTTTAAGAATGGTATTATGTTTATGTGCAAACTCGCGAGAGTAAGTGGACAGACAAATCAAGGCGCGCTTGTACATATAAATAGAGCAAAGTGCACTACTATAAAGGAGCATCAAGTATGCCGGTGGAAAGAGTCTAACCCAAGACACTATCAAACTAGAACTATGATATCATGTTAAGTTAATTACTAGGTGTTCAAAGGTTTAAGAAATATCATCACGCTTAACAATGCTAAGGCAGTTTGTTTCTAATGCAGAACAGGCTGAGCTGTGAAGAAAAAAATCAGGGAAGCTCCCGTATGGGTAAAGAGGCGAAGATATCAGCAGCTTGAACTCAGCACAGTTGTTGCAGGAATGCAGTACACAGCTTGGTTACGGGGGAAGATCAAAAAGATCATCTAATCCTACTTAGACCGATATAAGAACATTAGCTGGAGAGTTCGCCTCTTGTATTATTCTGCTGGTACCAAGAACAAATGTAATAGAAGCTCAGAAAGAACATTGGCTCAATGTTTCAATATTTGGCAGTGAAAGTGAGACGAGTTAGTTTAAAAATGGAGTGAGAACATGAGTATACTATTTTTCATTTTATCTTACAGATTAGACGTACGAAAAATTCATTTTTGGAGTATACATGTCCATACTAAATTTTCTTGCCATTTTTCCTTTGTTCAAATATACTCATTTGTTTATTATGACCTCCTTTTACAAAAAAATATATATTACCACAAAAAGTTTAACGCGAACATGTAAAGTGGAAAATCTAGATTCAATTTAGGGAGTCACTACATAAAAAACCCTACTTACCAAAATAGGGATCATTATTGTTACTTGATAGATGTTACCTCAATAAAGTAGAACTACGTATCAAAGCACATCATGCGGGTGCAAGCTTGGAGTTGATGTACACGAGAATGAGATGTACAGCCGGCTCCATTATGATTACTAATGTAATGATACTAATAAAAAAACTAATTATTGACTTATTAATTTATTAAATTATTCACAAACTTTTGTTTGTCAAAAGAAGTTTTTTCATAAATAAGATCACCTACCCAATTTTTAAACTCTAGTGACAAAAAGTACAAGTTAAATCTAATCTAAGATTTGGAAAACTTTGCATATTCTTTTAAACTAGTATATGATGAACTTCTAGCACTTGCTCATGTTTTATTTTTTCATGTGAAGGACTTTACTTGAAAACAAGGCTTTTTATAGCTATTTTTAGTCGTTTTCTTTGTCATTATTTAATTATAAAAGAAAAATGGAATTTTTTTATACAATCTCTAGAACCTGCACATGTTCTATATTAAATCATATAAGCACAAAAAATGAAGGGCTTTTGAAATTTAGGATTTTAAAGTCATCAAAAAGTTATTTAACACTCGATGAAGTTTTGGTAATTTCTTGGTAGTGCATGTCAAGGAAAGTAGGAGGTCATTAATCTACTGGGACGTTTCGGGTTTTGGTGTTTGCCCTTTTCAGATTAAGGGTACTTGGTCCAATACACACCGTCGATTTGATGTACCGAGTTAACTCAATTATTCTTCTCCCGGAGCATGTCTAGTATCGAAATTTACAAAATACCATACGGTGACTTGACCAAATACTGCAGGATATTAAAGATACAACATGTTAAGGTTTTTGAGTAGTTAGATGTAGCATGTCAATAGACGTTAAGGTTGACCGAAATTATATCCTAACTTGAGTGCGTTTATCATAAAATATTTCTACGCCTATCATTATGCCGCTTATCGCTCGGCACAAGGGATCGTGGTAGCATTATTATTTTGTAGTACACATAACCAACATGCAAATGTAATGTAGCCATCAAACGAAAAATGGGGACCCAGGCTACATGAGGGGAAGTAATTGGACATTTGAGAGCCAAATCCAACCCGAACCAGAAGAATCCTGACTGCACAACTTCCTTGATTATACATAGTATTAATGTATGATGATTTGGGCACCAAGAAACGTCCTCTTTTGAACGTACGTTGTGTTCTTTCTCAAGTTTTACTCTGTATTCTTACTCCATATTATATATAAAGAGAAAAAAAAGTTTAGTGTAACACTTCATTAGTGTTGTCAAATATCTAGCTAGAATGGTGACATCTCAAGAAATTTTTTAACAATGACACAAAATACAGATCTTAAATGATAAATAACTATCCATAAAAACATGTTTGGTTTTCATAATTTAAACTTCAGTAAAAAAAATATAGTTGAAATTAATTACAAAGCTCAAACTTGATATTACAAAAATATTATATTACTAATTTTATCTTTGCACATGTTTGGTTTTAACAATTTTAACTTCATTAAAAAAACTGTAGTTAAAATTAAATCTAAGTTTGATACGATGATAATATTTTGCTAATCCATGGCTAACTTATTTTTCTGCAATTTAAGATTCATTTTATCGAATATGACAATAAGCACTTATACATCATGCTTATTTTTTATTTTTTTTGTAAACAAAATTGGTATTGTCAACTTTATTTTTGCACATGCATAGTGTGTCTCATGGTGACTCGTTTTCAATAATTAGACTTCAAAGAAAAGGATAAAAAAGAAATCCAAAGGAAATCAAATTTTTACTGTTTTTCCCCTTAATAGAGAAATGCACCATCATCTAAATAGAGGGTAGCAACCAAGGCATTGACCCGTGGCCGTTAACATTTTTTGTCTATTCTTCTTCACCTTTGGTTTTATCTCGATAACTGAAAAATATTCAGATGAGAATTTGATCAGTACAAACAAATTTGTTAGAGTAGATGATGTTAGTCATTTAGATACTGATTACTCCCTTCGTCCTAAAAATAAAAATCTTAGATTGACCAATGGAAATCTGATTGGACAAGCTAACTTGAATAATTTCTTCAATGAGTTCACGATCACTAAGATGAGCTACTAGAGTCACTGCAACAAAGATTATGCAAATTGCTACGTGACATAGTGGAGATGAAATGTGAAATCGAGATTTTAGAGACAAATATAGAGGTTAATTACAGTTGGACAAACATAGGAGATGGGACAGAAGATTAGGTTTCGAAGGCTAAGAAAGAAGGATGAAATTGCAGGCATTCTTTTTTGGATCGTTATCTATAATTAGGGTTGTCAGTGAATCGAGCTGTTTATGAACAGCTCAACTATAGCCCACCACTATTTCTATCGTTCACCACCGTGTAGTGCAGCCATAGCCTCGATTGCGGGCCGCTATTGCTTCTGCATCGCCTCCGTCCTTTCCGATCACCGCCTCTATGAAACCTATAGATCTACTTGTTTCCTTGCTGAGAAAGGCACATAAACTCTCTATTGTTGTGTCGTGCAACTGTTGCCTCTGCCCTTCTGTTGTCATTTCCCATTCTGATGATTGCTAGTACAATTTAGTCGAAGAAACGAGCCTAGCCCCAGCTTTGGTTAGCGATTTGAGAACCGAGCTTCGTAAAAATTCTTGGCAACTAAACGAACATGAGCCGAGTTTGATACGGCCAAAAGTTATATGAACCGAGCTCAAATATACACCAGTTCGGCCCGATTCAGTCCATGTACAGCCCTATTTATAGTTTGTTGTAATTGCAAAAGCACCCCTTAGGTTTGAACAACATCATACAGAAGTATATGTCCAATTTACCAATGTTGCACCGTATCCTCAAAATAATATATGATCTTGCGATGATACCATTTTCCACTAACGGGTCAACAAACGCTAACTGGGGGTAATTTTTGCCAAAAAAGGTCATCGAAAGGATCTCGAAGACCCACCAAAGCACAAAAGCTTGGATCTCATCAAACAGTACGAGCCGTAAGGTAGAAGTCTTAGGGAAAGATGTCAATCTCCCCGGAGTTCAAGAGTGGTTTTCCCATTTAAGTCTTTCCAAAAGTAGTTCATGACTATCTATTTGACGCTATCCTTATCCTTCTTTAAGTACATTATCATTCATTTATGGGCACGTTATTATGGACTAGTTTGGATTTCATGTAAAAATTTTGAACCTTTAGGCATTTGAAATTATTAAGATTTTAAACTTTATTACAACTTTAAAAGTTTTCGTTCTTCAATGATTTTGTCATACTTGTCTTTTACATGACAATAAAGATATTACTAGAATAATAGGTAACACTAAATGTATAAAGCATATTCTCTAGACAGAAGACAGAGGAGATATGTTTATATAGGGTAGTATATGTTTTCACAATGTTTGCTGACCTTTAAAAGTGTGTAAAATATTTAGACAGCTATATATATATATATATATATATATATATATATAGGAGATATCTGAGAATCCAAATATAGTAAATTAATAAATTCAACACAGAAACTAAATACAGTGCATCTCAAAGATTCTGCCTTCAATAATGTCAATATTTATGGCCGTATAGTAGGCTGTCTCTCTGTTTTCAAACCCCAACAATCACAAACATTTACCAGCCTCTTTCTGATGCATAGGGTGACATCAGGTGATCATGGTCTCCAACAAAACTACAAGAAATAATTGGTATTACTCTATCCAAAAACATTATTAAGCTCGTTAGCTTCTAGAGCACCTCGCAAGCATGAGCTCGTGGTTTCCCTCCTCACAGGTTGCAGAGATACCTTGTACAACAGTTGTCTTCTCTCCCTTCCATGCAACATTTGTTTGTATCTGCGCAACATAATTTCCTGGCGTTGGGTGCTTGCCTATACCTGGAGAGACTGCAAAACAAGCTAGGGGCAGAAGCAGAACTTTGGGTATTATCGTTTTGTGCCTTTTCAAGGCTAGTATTCCAATGGATTTCCCTTCTGGGGGTCGACCTTTGAAGAGTCTACACTTGCTTCCAATCCTGATATGATTTTGGTATATTTTGCGGACTCCATGTGTCAATTTGCTTCTGATGCAGAACATGTAAGATGTTAGCAAGCGGAGAAGCTCCTGTGTGGGCAAAGAGGCAAAGATAGCAGCAGCTTGAACTCAGCATAGATATTGTAGGAATGCAGTACACAGCTTGGCTAAGGGGAAAGATCAAAAAGTTCATTTAATCCTATTCTGTATGGCATAAGAACACTAGCTTGAGAGTTTGCCTACCAAGAACGAATCTAATGGAAGCTCGTATAAGAACATGGCTCAATCTTTCAATAGCAATAAAATGAGACGAGTTAGTTTGAAAATAGAGTGAGAACATTAATTTTCAGGAGTCGACTTATTCTTTATCCTATCCTATCTTACTAATTAGACATGCCAAAAATTTAATTTTGGAGTATACATGTCCATAGTAAATTTTCTTATCATTTTTCCACTTTTCAAAAGTACTCATTTTTCTTTTAAGATAATTATTGGTTACGACCAGCTCCAACCAAAAAATAGTTGTCGTCACATTAAATTAGTTAACTTTTCATAAACATGTAAAGTGGCAAATTTTGATTTTTAATTTGGAGGGTCACTACATATTTGTTACTATAAAACATACTCACGAAATAGGGATCTTTATTGTTACTTGATAGATGTTACCACAAGAGTTAATTACGCGGTTGACCACTGTATTATTAGGCAAATTTTACTTTGACCACTGAACTTTGATTTGTGTCAAAGTGACCATTGGACTCTTTAATTTGTTCAATTAAGTCATTCCGTTAGGTTCAATTAACAAAATGATTGTTAAGTGTCCATGTGCGAGGCACATGTGGGGGCAAAATTGTCAAAACATAGAAACTCAATTTTTTTTATATTACTTCTTTTTTTTTTATCTTCTTTTCTTATTTTTATCCTTTTTCTACTTTTTTTTTCTTTTTCTTCTCCTATTCTTCTTCCTCCATCTCAACCACTCGTCACGTACTGCACAAGTACGGCCATACCCACGACCACCATCAGTTCTATTGCCCATCGTGATCATCGCCTGTCAAAGTTATCCAGTGGAAAGCACCGTGGGTCTCGCTCCTGCCGTCCACAATGTCAGTTAATTTTTGGATTTGGATGGATAGTAATGCGGCAGTTGCGCCGATGGAGAGCTGGTATGGCGGTTTGTGGCTTCCGATTACGCTGGTTGCGCCGATGGAGACCTGGTATGGCAGTTTATGGCTTCTGATTGCGCCGGTTGCACCGATGTAGAGCTGCTATGGTGGTTTTGTGGCGTCCGATTGCGCCAATGGATTGTTTCCTTTTCAAATCATTTTTTTAAGTTCTAGATTTGTGGTGTTAATGGGTTAGTCTTTTGGTGGTAGTGGTGGACTGTATTGGTGGCGGTTGTGAGTTTAATGGTGGAGGACAGAAGGTGGTGGGTATGGCGGTGGTTGTGCTTGGTGGTGGTGTTGGGTTGGTGTCGCGGTTGCGCGTGGTGGTTGGTGGTGGAGCGATGGCTGTGCTCGGTGGTGCTGTTGCTCCGTTGAGGTTGAAGACATCGAAAGAGAAAGAAGAATGAAGAAGAAGAATAAGAAGAAGAGGAGGAGAAATAAGAAGAAGAGGAAGAAAAAAAAAATAGAGACTGACGGATTTGCACCTAAATTAAATGATTTGACAGAAATTTTGTTAATTGAACCTAACGGAATGACTTAATTGAACAAATTAAAGAGTCCAATGGTCACTTTGACACAAATCAAAGTTCAGTGGTCAAAGTAAAATTTGCCTAATAGTACAGTGGTCAACCGCGTAATTAACTCTTAACACAATCAAGTAGAAAATACGTAACAAAGCACGTCATGCGCGTGCATGCTCGGAGTTCATCTACACGAAAATGAGATACAGAGCCGGCTCCTTTTATGATTACTCATGTAATTATATTTTGAAAAAACTAATTAATTATACTAAATTAGTCATAAACTTTTGTTTATCAAAAGAAGTCCTTTTCATAAATAAGACCTCCTAGCCAAGTTTGAAATTGTAATTACAAGAAGTACAAGTTAAATCTAATCTAAGATTTGGGAAAGTTCCCATATTCTTTTAAGAGTAAAAGGCACAAATGCCACTGAACTATGGCCCGGTTTTCATAATTATTATTGAATTTTAATTTGTGTCATTATGGTCACTAGACTAGCAAATTTGTCCAATTCAGAAATTCCGTTAGTCGGGGTTAGCTTTTCTCCGTTAAGTGGTCATGTGTCGTGCACATGGGCATCAAAATATGGGTTGAACCGTCTCTTCATTATTATTCGCTTATGCTTGTCTTCCTCCACCAGCGTTATAAAGGGCGCGTCTAGGCGCAAGGCGCAGCTAGTCGCACATAGCGCGCCTCACCTAGGCCTAGGCGCAGCGCCTTCGATAAGGCGCTAGCCTTGTGTGCCTAGGCGTTAGGCGCATAGCGGGGCGGGAGGCGCAAAGCTAGGCGCACGATGTGTAACCATTCGATTTGGCTTCGTGTCTTCACATGGACCGTTGATTTCTCCTTTAGTATTTTTACCCTTTTTGTCTTTACC
>JAVXUP010003136.1:0-52500 GCA_033070095.1 Escallonia herrerae | reverse complement strand
GAGACCTATCCACAGGAAGAGAACGTCTGAGTTTCATTCTCGAGAACGGGACTCCTGGAAGGTTGTCCCTAAATATCATTCCCCGAAATGATCTCCCCCGAGGGAAGAATCTGGGTATCCATTATCTGAAGCCATTGAGAAAGCAAAACTCCCTCCTAATTTTTGAATGCCTCAATGTAACCTCTATGACTGAACTGGAGATCCAGGAGAACATGTTTACCAATTCAAAACGAACATGTTACTCCTCCAGGTCTCAGATGTTGTCATATGCAGGGCCTTTCCTACCACTTGGAGGAAACCTGCACATGCATGGTTCAAATCTCTACAACCAAGATCCATCCACTCATTTAGCCAATTGACAGATCTCTTTCAGAAGCACTTTGTAAGCAGTCGCTCCTGAAGAAAAAACTCGACGAGTCTGATTATTGTTGTGCAAGAGAAAAATGAGTCTTTGGCATCTTATCTCGGATGATTCAATGCGGCCACTTTGAAAATCGATAATCTGGACGAGTTCGTGAAGTATACTGTGTTTCTTCGAGGCCTCCTACCAACATCCAAGTTCGCATTCTCTGTTAACAAAAGTCCTCCAGGTAATATGAAAACCCTTCTCGAGAAGGCTAACAAATACATTCAAGCTGAAGAATACCTGAAGACACACAGAGGACGACATGGAGAAGAGAAGGAAGAACAGAAGAAATGATTTCAGGAGTTAACTCCTCAAGGAGGAAAGTCAACAAAACATTCCAAATGTGATGAACGGCAAATCTGACACCCCTAAATGCCAAGCCATCACAGATACTTCACGAGATCAAAGACAATAAGGCTCTCCAATGGCCAGACAAGATGAGATCTCGACCGAATAAAAGAAACAAAGATTTATGGTGTCAATTTCACAACGATCATGGCCATACAACTGACAATTGCGGGTCACTCAAGCAAACAATTGAAGCCCTTATCAAGCGTGGCCAGTTGAGAAAGTTTGTAAACCACAAAGAAGGATGACAATAAACATCGCCGCCCGTGGAAGAAAGAGAAGATAGAGAAGCGAATACGGGTACGATCAATACCATATCTGGGGGATTAGTCACTGGAGGTTCATCAGGCCAGGCTCGAAAAGCATACGCCAGGGAAGTATGCATAACAAGCCAACCCCTTAGTAAGAAGCAGAAGACCGAGCCCATGCCTACGATCTCTTTTTCTGATGACGATTTAAAAGATGTGAAAACTCTTCATGATGAACCATTAGTCATCACGATCAAGGCTAGGAACTTTGATGTAAAACATGTTTTGGTCGATAATGGGAAATCCGCGCAAGTTCTATTTTATGATGTGTTCAAGAAGATGAACATTCCGATGGACCGTCTTCGAAAGATGGATACACCGTTGTATGGATTCTCCAACCACCCAATTATAGTAGAAGGAATTATTGCACTCCCAGTTGCGATCGGTACACCTCCGACATAAGCCAACTTCATGCTTGATTTTGTGGTGGTAAAGGTCCCCTCGGCCTACAACGCCATATTGGGACGACTAGCACTTAATCAGTTACAGGCTGTAGTGTCGACTTAACACCTCAAGATGAAGTTCCCCATATAACACGAGATTGAAGAGGTGAAAGGAGACCAGACTACAGCCTGTCAGTGCTACATGACTTCGTGTCGATCGAAGAACAAAGAAGCACTCATTATCGAAGACCTCCAGGAATATACAAAAATACAAAAGGGAGAACCAGTCGAAGATCTTGTAAGCATTGAAGTATATCCTAGAGATGATCAAAAGACAGTTCGGATAGGTTCGAATCTTAAGGAAGACACTAAGCTCGAGCTAGTGAACCTATTGAGAACCTATGCGGACATCTTTGCATGGACAGCCGTAGACATGCCAGGAATTGATCCCAAGGTTATTACCCACAGGCTAAATGTTGACCCGTCCAAGAAACCTGTCAAGCAAAAAAAGAGAACTTTTGTGCCAGAAAGACATGAAAAAATTGAAGAAGAAGTAGATAAACTCTTGACTGTCGACTTTATCGAAGGAATCTACTACCCTGATTGGATTGCCAATGTTGTCATGGTTCCTAAACCGGGCGATAGATGTCGAATTTGTATCGATTAAACGGATATCAACAAAGCATGCCCAAAGGATAGCTACCCATTCCTGAGGATTGATCTCCTTATAGATGCTACTTTGGGCCATGAATTGCTGAGCTTTATGGGTGCATATTCTGGTTACAACCAGATTATGATGCATGAGGATGATATCTCCAAAACATCATTCATCACAAAAAAGGTCTGTACTGCTACAAAGTAATGCCCTTTGGACTCAAGAACGGCGGGACAACTTACCAGCACCTAGTGAACATGATCTTTTGAGACTTGATCGGGAAGAATATGGAGGTTTATGTTGACGATATGCTCGTCAAGAGTGTAAAGTCTGAATTCCATGTCAAGGGCTTGAAAGAAACTTTTGATATACTTCGAAAGTATAAGATGAAGTTGAACCCACTCAAATGTGCTTTTGGAGTTTCATCAGGAAACTTTTTTAGGATTTATGGTTTCCCAACGAGGAATTTAGGCAAATCCAGAGAAGATCAAGGCTATCCAAACCATGACGTCCCCCCAAAAACTGTCAAATAAGTGCAAGATTTAACAGGAAGGGTCGCAGCCTTGGGAAGGTCCATGGCTCGATTGGCAGAATGATGCCTGTCTTTTTCAAAGCCATCAGGAAAGCAAAAAACTTTTTTTGGATGGATGATTGCCAGAAATCATTTGAAGAACTCAAAACATACTTAAGACCTGTTTCTGTACCTCTCGGTCACCTAGGTTACAGTCAGCACTGTTTTGGTCAGATAAGAAGATGGAGTCCAAAAACCCATTTACTATGTTAGCAAAGTCTTACAAGATGTGGAGACAAGATATCCGAAGATCGACAAGTTGCACTAGCCCTTATCATATCAGCTAGGCATCTTCGATCATACTTATAGTCTCATACCATTGTCATTCTAACGGACCAACCACTTAGAAAGGTTTTACTGGGCCCCGAGGCATCGGAAGATTAGTAAATTGGTCCGTCGAGTTGGGAAAATTTGATATCTAATATAAACCTCAAAGGCTGAAGCCTTAGCAGACTTCATCGTAGAGTGCACATTACCTGAAGACCCCCCTCTGTTGGTAATTTCCAAAGCTTTAGATCCTTGGAATCTTTATGTAGGCAGTTCTTCAGCCGTTGCTAGTAGTGGAGCAGGAATCATTCTCATCAACCCAGAAGGTTTCACAGTTGAGTTATGCCCTCCGCTTTGGATTCCAGGCCTCAAATAATGAAGCAGAATATGAGGCCCTTCTCGCGGGAATAAGGCTGGCACATGCTTTAAAGGTAGATTCAATGTCTATACATAGTGATTCTTTGTTGGTGGTCAACCATGATTTAGGAGACTATGAGGCCAGAGACGAGAGAATGGCTCAGTATCTCCAATTAGTTAAGACTTTGGCGTCGAAGTTCAAAATTTTCATCATTCAGCAAATTCCCTGAGATTAGAATACGTAGGATGACACATTGTCGAGGCTGGCTTCGATCGAAGTCACAGATGTCCGGCATTCCGTCTACCTTGAATTCCTCAAAGAACACAGTATCAGTTCTCAAACTAAAATTGGAGTGGTAGATCATGAATCTTGTTGGATAGACATGATCATCAAATACTTGTCCACAGGCAAACTACCAAGTGAAAGACATGAGGCGAGGAACCTTCGCGTCAAAGCTGCTCAGTATGCATTAGTGGAAGGAGTTCTATACGAGAAATCCTTCAGTCTTCCTTACCTCAGATGCTTACGTCCATCAGAGTCCTTATACGCACTACAAGAAATACATGAAGGGATATGTGGTCAACATCTTGGAGGAAGGACATTAGCTCAGAAAATCCTAAGGCAAGGATATTATTGGCCTACAAGGCAGAAAGACGCCATTGAATTCACACGAAGGTGCAACAAATGTCAAAAGTTTGTCCCAGAATCATATACATCGGTCGCCCTTTTAACTTCGGTTATATCTCCAATTCCTTTTGCAATATGGGGAATGGATCTGCTAGGCCCTTTTCCAGTAGCGTCTGGACAACAACGATTTGTAATTGTGGTAATAGACTACTTCACCAAATAGACTGAAGTAGAATCTCTGGCTACCATTACTTCAGTCAAATGTGAGGACTTCTTTTGGAAAAATGTGGTTTGCCTTTTGGAGTACCAAGAGCTTTGGTCATTGACAACGGAAAGCAGTTTGACAACAACAACAACTTCCGAAGATTTTGCGCGAATCTTTCGATTGATTTAAGATTCACCTTTGTAGCTCATCCACAATCTAATGGTCAGACTGAAAACATGAACCAAAGCATCCTACAAGGATTAAAGAAGAGGCTGGATGAGGCTAAAGGAGCATGGGTGGATGAACTGCCCAAGGTGTTATGGGCCTATCGAACAACTCCACATTCGGTCACAGGAGAAACACCTTTCTTACTCTGCTATGGGATATAGGCAATGTTGCTTGTTGAGATAAGAGTTCCAACAATACAGGCTTTACACTTCAACGAAGAACATAATGAAGTTGAACTTAGAGTGAATCTTGATTTAGTCGAAGAAGCTCAAACTCAAGCCCATGAACGATCCGTTGTCATAAAACAATGAGTCGCGCACTATTACAATCAGAGAGTTCGGTCAAAACAGTTCAAAGAAGGAGATTTGGTTCTTCGTAAGGCAGAAGTATCCGACCCAAAAGCAGTGATGGGGAAGTTATCTCCAAATTGGGAAGGACCTTACTGTGTGATAAAGGTACTCAAACCGGGTGCCTATACATTGGGAACGCTTTCGAGAGATCCCATCCCTCGTACTTGGAATGCTGAGAACTTGCACAAGTACTACCAGTAGCATCTTGCCCCAAGGCAAGACACTTCTTTTTCAGGGGGATAAGGGGCCCATACCTTATCAAAACCCCAATTTTCTAGAAATAGTCTTTAGCAGAATTGTTTTTGAAATAATGGGTTGTTAAGCAATCCAGTGTGGACTTTGTCTTTTGCTCGAGCAATAAAGTTATTTTTTCAAGCATTGTTGTAATACAAACTTAGCCAAGTATTCTACCCAAGCAGAGTGCCAAACTTGGACAAAACATTATGTCTGAATAGAATAATGCCCGAACACTCTGCCCGAGCAGAGTGCCAAACTTGGACAAAACATTCTGTCCGAATAGAATGACGCTCAAACACTCTGCCCGAGAGGGTGCTCGACCTCTTAGCCAACTCTGTAAGTGACGAATAAAGAATTTGAGTTAAAGTAAAAATAAAAATAAATAATGTTGTGTGAATGGTAATATAAACCACGGGAAACACATAGTATAGCAAAATACCATCAAATAAAGAAAGATAGAGTTTTGCAAATGCTCTTGTAAGGGCTTCAAAATACTTAGTCTAACGAAAAGAAGAGCCTAGATACAAAGGCAAAATCTAAGGCTCAGGGGCATCGCCAGAAGGACCTTCCACTGGAGGATGGGAAGTTACAGCGTCTCCTGCCTCTGAATGCATGGCAGTCTCCCCGGATGGAGACCTCACCGCAGGCATGACAAAGTTACCCAAAAAGATGTCAGGAAAGCGCTTAGTGAAAATCTCCTTGGCCTTCATGAAGCCCAGCTCATAGATCTCCAAACCATAATCCGTTCGTTTCTTCAACCATTCTTCCCCAGCATTTCCATCAAGGAAGTCGCGGATGCCTTGATCTCGAGCCTCAGCTACCTTATTCGCTTCTTCCATTGCTATTTTCCTTGCCCGTTCCAGTCGCCTCTCCAGTGCCTTAATGTGGGCCAAATGATAAGCCTTTTGCTTGCTCAACTTTTTTGCACGACGGGTGGCTTCCTTGGCCTCCTTAAAGGCATCCCTCTTCTGCTGGGCTTCTTCAGCTGCCACCTGCCTCACCATTTTAAAGCGAGACAGCATTACAGACCCGCTAGCATACATCTGGGATAAAGATTGGAACAATCAGCTAAATGAAAGTTCAAGGTGAAAACAAAAACTAGTTAGGAAAAAGAGTATTACCGTAAACACAGCCTGAGCAAATGAAAGTCTTATGAGTCTGGTTCTGGAAAACCTCCTGGTCCCGAGGAAGAACTCCATGAAGAAGATGCTGCTCCAAAATCTGGCTATCTGGCATCCCAAGGTCATCTCGTCTAAGTGTCTACCTCGGTCAAAAGATGGGATCGTCGTCGATAGACACTCCTTCAACAATACGTGGAGACAAGTCAGGAGGAGTAACCCTTGCCTTCTTTGGAACAGGGGCAACTCTACACTTGGCTATTTTCCCTTTCTTTTCCCCTTAGCTTTTTGAAGCACGCTAAGAAAGGCTCCTTGCGACTATTTTCCACTTTCACTGGCCATTTTTGCATAAAGAAAGAAATTAGTACAGGAACGAACATTGAAACCGAATTGAAAACAATAAACTATATAAAGCTCACCTAGAGGAACAGACTCAGTAGATGATGCACTAGGTGTAGCAAAGGAAGGAGGAAAAACTGAAAGACCCATCGAAACGAGCTTGCGAGGAATGAACCTCATATACTCTAACTGCTACTATGAAAGGGGTTCATCTATGGAAAGACCACCTCAAAGTTTAATGTGGCTAAGAATGTGCTTGGTAAGGTTGTTGGGAGTAGGCTTGCCTGGGTTTTCAAAATCCTTACAGTAAGGATTCCACTCTATAGCAAAAGGTAACTTTCTTTTATCTAGACAGCCAGCGAAGAAATATCTGGAGTGCCAACCCTTGTTCAATTTTTGTCCTCCCTTCAGAAGTCATTGTCTACTATGATTATAATACCATCGAGGACAATTGGCAACTCTTTTGACAAAATAGATCTCAAAGAAGACCCTCATGAAATCTGTAGGATCCGTTTTATAGCCCGAGGTTTCAACCAAGTATATAAGCCTAACCAGCTTCCTCTAACCGTTCAGAACAAGCTGCCTCGAAGCCATATGAAAATGCTCGAAGAAACAAAAAGCAAAAGGGTGAGGAGGAAGCCTATACCCAGACTTTACCTGCTCTTCGTATATTCACATTTTGAATTCCGTTCCATAATAGGCTGGTTCTTGCAAACTTAGAATTTGAGCATACCAAACTGTGGGAAAGGGATATTCCCGAATCAACTGCAACAGCTCTTTGGAAGACATCTTACTTGACTTCTCATCAGCAGTATACCAAGGCTTAGGATTAGCCTTTTCCTCAACCTGATCCTTCACATCTCCTAAGGCATTCTTGGTAGGAAAAGAGTGTGAAGGTTGAAAAGTTGAAGGCTGTGGTAGTTGTGAAGTTGAAGGTTGCAGAGGTTGTGGATTTGATGTTCCAACTTCTCTTCCTGAAGTTGGAACTCGTTCTGAACTTGAAGATGAACTATTTCTGATCACCGTATTTTCTTCAGAAGAAGAACTAGACTTTGAAATTTTGGACATGTTTTCTACTACTAAATCAAAAACTAAGAAATCTGAAGTGCTGAATAGAAAGAGGAGAGAAAAAAGACTTACTTGAAGACAAGAATGCTTCCAAATGATTCGATTGAGGAAAAAATGAAAGGGAGATCTCCTTTTATAGGAAAACCCCAAGTAATCATCTCTTGGGAAATTCAACGGTTCATCTACCCCCTACGTGTCGTGAGCTAAGAGGAGATAAGTTTTGAAAGTGCAAAAATTTCCAGCTCAAAGGCATTACTGGCAAGAAAAAGACACGTGGAAATAAACCAAATAGAATTCTACCTGAGTGGAATCCTGTCCGAACACTCTGCCCGAGCAGGGTGACCTTGGCCGAACAGAATTCTGCCTGAGCAGGACCCTGTCAGAACACTCTGCAAGCAGAGTGACTTTGGCCGAACAGAATTCTGCCCGAGCAGAATCCTGTCCAAACACTCTACCCGCGTAGAGTGACCTTGGCCGAATAGAATTCTGCCCAAGCAGAATCCTGTCCGAACACTTTGCCCGCGTAGAGTGACCTTGGAGGAATAGAATTCTGCCCGAACAAAATCCTGTCCGAACACTCTGCCCGAGCAGAGTGATCTTGGCCAAATAGTATTCTGCCTGAACACTCTGCTCGCGCTGAGTGACCTTGGCAGAACAGAATTCTGTCTGAGCAGAATCCTGTCCGAACACTCTGCTCGAGTAGGGTGACCTTGCCCGAGCAGAATTCTCCAAACACTCTACTCGATCAGAGTGACCTTGGCCAAACAGAATTATGTCCGAACATTGCTTGAGCAGAGTGACCTTGGCCCAACAGAATTCTATCCGAGTAGAATTCTGTCCGAACACTTCGCTTGAGCAGAGTGACATTGGCCGAACAGAATTTTGCCCGAGTAGAATCCTGTCCAAGCACTCTGCCCTAGCAGAGTAACCTTTGGCCGAGCAGAAGTCTGCCCGAGCAGAATCCTGTCCGAGCAGAACTCTCCTCATACATTGAAATCTCGAAAAATAGTTTTCATTTTATTTGGGTATATTTTGCTATCTTCATTGAGGAAAAGGGTGCTTCCACCCACTTCGTTAACGCTGGTAGAAGCAGGGGGCATATGATATAGCTAAAAATATACCTCCTATCTATGAGCGACACGTGGCAGTTGGGATTCATGGGCAATCCTGATTAACTACGAATTTGGTGGTTACCATATCGGTGGAGTTAGGGTTTTAGAAGGATCCTAACTAAATCATGAAGAATTGTGACGTGATCCTCAAGGATCCTAACGAGATCTTGATTGACCTGCCCCATATCTATCAAGACTCACAAACCCGTTGGGAGTCTTCTACCTACTACTATATAAAGGGGTCTAACCCCTCATGTATGGACAAGCTCATACACACACACACACACACACACACTGTGTTATTATTTCTTTTCAGAGTTCTATCTTGTTAACAATCTCTGATTTAAGCATCGGAACGTTCCCCCGCTGGAACCCCACCCGGCAGTCACTCCGTGTTCTCTTTTGCCGGCCTATTTTCTGGTGTGATTTCCGATTCAGTTTTTAGATGCAACAGGCTCGATTGAACGAGTTTGTGAGTCCAGTGACCAAATCGACACATATTAAAGTTTACTTACTTTCGTGAAGAATGGATCATAATTCAGTGACTATCATTTGTGCCTTTCACTCTTCTTTTAAGCTAGTATTTGTTGAACTTCTAGTACTTGCTATGTTTTATTTATTTATTTTTTTCATGTGGAGGACTTATACATGAAACAAGGCTTTTTACTGTTATTATTATTTTGTTTTGAGTCACATGTTTTGCTTATTTTCTTTGTCATTAGTTAATTACTCTGCATAAAAGAAATAAAGACTTTAATGAAACAATCTCTAGAATCTGCATATGTTCTATATTAAATCATATCAGCATAAAAAATGAAGGGCCTTTGAAATGTATGGATTTTAAATTGGGGGTTGCCCTCTTCAAATGAAGGGTACTTGGTCCATTGTACACCGTCGATTTGGTGTACCGAGTGAACTCAAAAAAAAAATGGTGAAATGTCATTGTATTGCATAGAATGTATGTATTTACAATAGTTCAGTATCTATCTCTATATCCATCCAGGACTTGCCACTTTACTATTACATCAAATAGGCAGAAGAATATTTTCATGGATCCTCCATATACAGTATATTGCCTTGTTTTTGTTAGTTGCAGTCACTTTCCTCCAGCCCCTTACTCTCCCTTTATTCTGTCTAGTATCAAAAATTTACAAAATATAATATGATTACTTGACTAAACGCGGCAAGATATAAAAGATGCAAAATATTAAGGTTTTGGAGTTAAATGTAGCATGTCAATAATCGTGGAAGTAGACTGATATTATGTCTTAACTTGAACCGGTTCATCATAATTAAAATATTTCTACGCCTATCGTTGTGCCGCTTATTGTACCGCGCAAGGGATCGTGGGAGCATTATTATTTTATAGTATACACAACCAACATGCAAATGTAATGTAGCCATCAAACGAAAAAGTTAGGACCCAGGCTACATGAGGAGGGGAAGTAATTGGACATTTGAGAAGCTAAATCCCACCAGAACCAGAGGAAACCTGACTACATATATCCCTTGAGGGTTAATTTTACGCTACACCTTATACTTAGGGGTCAGTTGCACCCAGCACCCCGTAGTTCTAAAATTGGCACCCAGCACCAAAAATTTTAAAAACTTGCTATCTAGCACCAATTGACGGTCAAAATGGCCTTTAACCAGACGTCTTTTAATTTTTTAAGGGCAAAATGGTCTTTTCATCCATGAAATCCTAGTCAACTCCAACCCTCTAAGCCCAACGTCATTTCTCTCTTCCCCATTTTCTCTTTCTTTCCTCTCTCCCTATCTTCTCTCTCTCTCTTCTCTATTTCTCTCATTGCCCCAACCACCGTGCACTAAGAACCCGCCTCTAGCGTCGTCGCGGTCTTTGGCTTCCAGGCATGGCCCCACACCCTTTTCACCTAGCCTGACCTGTCACTCTCACCCTCAATTTTGACCACTGATTAGTGGTGATGATGTTGTGCAGTGGCTGATTGAGCTCGCCAGAGATCGATGGGGAGATCGCGTGATGTGGTGATTGGGTATGTTGTGATTACGGTGGTAGGCAGGGGGAGTGTCTGATGGTCATTCGATTGGAGGCGATAATGGCTCATTAAATGGTCACAGTTGGTTGAACGCCCCGTTATTGGTGGTCGTCATTCGGTTTGAGGTGGTGACCGTGGGTGAGGGAGGGGTTGGTGGTTGTGGGTGAAGAATTTGTGGCAGAGGCGGCGATCATCAACGATAGGCGTTGGTGGCCGCGATTCAATTAGAGGGGGTGCCATGGGTTTCGGGATTGGTGGTTGTGGGTAGTTATGGCTGGTCGTGGGTGGCTGATTGTGGTGGGTCGTGATGATTGGGAGAGTGGTGGCGGGGATGGTGGCACACCAGGTAGTGGTTTCGGTCAGAGGTGATGGCTCGTCAGGCAGTGGTTTCGGTTAGAGGAAATGGTCACGCGTTTCGATATTGGTTGGGAAGATGAATAGTTTGGGAGGTGTTGCAGCTAAAAACTGGATCGGGAACCACACCAGAAATCAGGCCTGCAAAAGAGAAACGGAGTGACCGCCGGGTGGGGTTCCGGCGGGGAACGCTCCGATGCTTAAGTCAGAGATGGCTAACAATATAGAACTCTGAGAAGCAATAAAGACACAATGTATATGTGTGTGAACTTGTCTTTACCTGAAGATCTCATGTGAATCTGAACTGATAGAGTCAGAGCCTCTTTAGGATTCTGCCCGGTGATTGATACGGTAAATGCCATATCAGTAATGAGCCAGTATGGGTTACGTGTCATAACTGCCACGTGTCGTCTATAGACGAGAAGGATATTTTTAGCTATATCATATGCCCCCTGCTTTTGCCAGCGTTAATGAAGCGGGTGGAAGCACACTTTTTCCACTAGTGATAGCGAAATATGCCATAAATAGAATTGAATCTGTTTGTCTGGCATTTCAAATATCCAAAGAGTGCTCTGCTCTGACATAGTTCTACTCGGATGAGGTTCTGTTCAGACAGACTTCTGCTCGGATGGGATTCTGTTCGGACAGAATCCTGCTCGACCGTTGACACTCTGCTCGGGCAGAGTGTTCAGACGAGGTTCTGTTCGGGCAAAATTCTGCTCGGACGGGATTCTGTTCGGCCGTCGTCAATATGCTAGGACAAAATTCTGTTCGGCCAAAATTCTGCTCGGCCGTTATCACTCTGCTCGGGCAGAGTGTTCGAACGGGATTCTGTTCGGCCAGAATTCTGCTCCGCCGTTGTCACTCTGCTCGGGCAGAGTGTTCGGACGACATTCTGTTCGGCCAGAATTCTGCTCGGCCATTGTCACTCTGCTGGGGTAGAGTGTTCGGACGACATTCTGTTCAGACAGAATTCTGTTCGGCCGTTGTCACTCTGCTCGGGCAGAGTGTTCGGATGACATTCTGTTCGGACAGAATTCTGCTTGGCCTTTGTCACTCTGCTCGGGCAGAGTGTTCGGACGGGATTCTATTCGGACATAATTCTGTTCGGACGTTGTCACTCTGCTCGGGCAGAGTGTTCGGTCGACATTCTGTTCGGACAGAATTCTGCTCGACCGTTGTCACTCTGCTCGGGCAGAGTGTTCGGATGGGATTCTGTTCGGACAGAATTCTGCTATGCCGTTGTCACTCTGCTCGGGCAGAGTGTTAGGACGGGATTCTGTTCGGGCAAAATTCTACTCGGCTGTTGTCACTCTGCTTGGGCAGAGTGTTCGGACGGGATTCTGTTTGGGCAGCACTCTGCTCGACCGTTGTCACTCTGCTCGGGCAGAGTGTTCGGACGGGATTCTGTTCGGGCAGCACTCTGCTCGGCCGTTGTCACTCTGCTCGGACATAGTTCTCGGTTTATGCCCACGTGTTCCTCTTCCAATTAATGCCTTTGAGCGAGAGATTTTGAATTTTCAAACTTCCATTCTCTTAGCTTGTGACTCGTAAGAGTCAGATGAACCGTTGTGCATCCCAAGAAACGGTTATCGGGGTTTTCTCTATAAAAGGAGATCTCCACTTTATTTTCACCTCACTCGAATCATTTGGAAGCATTCTTCACTTCAAGTAAGTCTCTTTTCTCTGTTCAGCATTTCAAGTTTTTGTACTTTGTTTAGAAGACATGTCCGAGTCCTCAGTCTCTGTTTCATCTCCTGAAGAGGATGTAGTCATTAGCAGTAGTTCATCCTCAAGATCAGGTCGAGTTTCAACTTCAAGTAGTGAAGTTGGGACTTCAAATCCACAACTTCTTCGACCTTTATCCTCAGAACCACTACGCCCTTCATCTTCTCAACCTCTCTAGCCTTCAACCTCCCAACCATCTCCATCTTTGCTTGCCAAGAATGCCTTAGGCGACGTTAAGGATCAAGCCGAAGATGAGGCTAATCCTAAGCCTTGGTATACGGCAGATGAGAAGTTGAGTAAAATGTCTATCGAAGATTTGGTCCAATTGCTCCGGGAATATCCTCTTCCCGTAGGATGGTATGCTCGTCTTCTTGGCTTGCAAAAACCAGCCAACTATGGAACGAAGTATGAAACTGGGATATACAAAGAGCAAGTGAGATCTGGATACAGGCTTCCTCTTCACCCTTTTGCTCTTCGTTTCTTCAAGCATTACCATATGGCCCCAGGTTAGCTTATTCCCAATGGCTGGAGGAAGCTTGTCAGGCTCATTTATCTCGTTCAGACTTCAGGCTACAAACCAGATACAACAAATTTTATGAGAGTATTCTTTGAAATCTGTTTCGTCAAGGGAGTTGCCAATTGTCCAGGATGGTATTATATTCACAGTAGGCAACGACTTTTGAAAGGGGGGCCAAAGTCGAATAAAGGTTGGCACTCCAGATACTTCTTTGTTGGCCGTTCTGATAAAGGGAAGCTTCCGTTTGATAGAGAATGGAATCCTTACTGTAAGGATTTTGAGAACCCTGGCAAGCCTGCTCCCAACAACCTTACCAAACACATTCTTAGCCACATCAAACTTCGGGGTGGACTTTCCATTGATGAACCCTTATCAGAGCAGCAACTACAATGGGCGAGGATCATTCCTCGCACGCTTATTCCAGCTGGAGCTGTAACCCCTCCTCCTGCGCCTACTATCTCTAGCATATTTCCTGCTGAGAGCGCGTCTCTAGGTGTGCTTTAAATAGGCTTTTGGTTTCAATCTTTGTTTCAATGTGTATTCTTGTATTGATTGCCAACTCCTTTGCAGAAATGGCCAGCGGAAGTGGAAAAATGCCGCAAGGAGGTTTTCTTGGCGTCTTGCAGAAAGCGAAAGGGAAAAGGAAAGAAAAACAGCCAAGTGCAGAGTTGTCCCCTACTCCAAAGAAGACAAGGGTTATCCCTCCCGACCACTCTTTGTTAATTCAAAACCCAGCCAAGCGTGAGTTCGAGGCTTCTTTGCCAGCTCTTAGCTGATGATAAGAGTTCGCGACAAAGTAAAACGCAAGCATGATGTGGTCGGCTTGAGTTCAAGAACACACACTTGCACAAAATGAACACCCTCCAAAAGAGAGGTGACCCCTCGAGGCGACATTCAAACACTTAGCACATGTAACACTTGCATGCACAGCTTTGTGTCCTCTCCCGAGAGAGGCTACCATGGGGCACAGTCCCTAAAGGATCTCGAGATCCCATGATTCGTCTCTCTAAAGATGATTCCGAATAGCCTACTCAGGCGACATTCTAAGACTTAGCTCTCGAGAGCTAGGGTTCTAGCGCCCTACTTGGGCAAAGTTCTGAGGCTTAAGCCCCCGCTTAGGTCAGAGCACATGGAAGAGAGAAATATTGTTACCCCTACAAAGTGGATGAGAATCACTTACAAATCTGACGCATGTCTCGAGACACCAGGTATAAACTTCCTCAGCCAAACATTTTAGCTAAGGAAGTGGGGGGCATATGATATAACTCAAATATAACTTCCAATAATTGGGGAATACCCGGCAATCCCAGTCAAACTGGGAGATCAATGATTATCTTATTTGGGATTGTGACATGATCCTCAAGGATCCTAACGCGATCCTAACACATCTGGCCCAAAGCCCAGTCCTACTAAGAGTCTTCTCCTACAGCTATATAAAGGGGGTCTACCCCTCCAGGTATGGGACAACTACACAATTCATGCTTTTTCAGAGTTACTATCCTGTAGCTGCGCTCTGACTTAAGCATCAGAGAGTTCTCCGCCGGGAACCCCACCCGGCAGTCACTCGTTTTCTATCTTGCAGGTCATCGGTCCGGGCTCGGGTTTTACAATATACGCGAAGCCAAGTCGGCACCCTGTGACTTGAAGTCGCGTTTAGGGTTTTCTGCTGCAGCATCTTGTCGACTCGGCATTTCTTATTATCTTGTGATGCTCGATCACACAGTGACCTCGATCAGTGAATCAGAGCATATCGTCAGCCTCTGCTAATAAGCATCACTAATATGCCGGTACAACTGCAAGCTCAAGCTCATGCGACCAGCAAACTAAATCTAGTTACTTCTCAGTATATTGATGAACTGCAACAGCTACTTCACTGATCATCAGTGGCATCTTGCTCGGACGGACTACACATCCTCAAGCTTTATATGCTCATCCCGTCGAGCAAGCAGATTATGGTCTTCTATATTACTCCCACGGGTCTTCTTGTGACCGGACTCTACATATGGGCTTAAAAGCAGTCGTTATATATCCACGCCTTCTCAAAGGCCGAGGGGCTTTATATTTCATGAGATCATTCTTATATAGGCTTAATGCCTTGTGTCTTATCAGACAGGGAGGTTTGCCACCGTGACCATATTATGGGCTCCATGAACCGTGCCTTCTTATTTGGCACCGTGACAACAAGGACGAGAAACCCCTGAGGCCACAAACGACGAGAGTTCTAAGTTCTGTCAAACCCCCAAGGAGCATACAATGAGAAACTCTACAGTTTGGTCAAACCCCCAAAGGCACGTACAACAAGGATCTGTAAGACAAAAAACTCGAGCCTGGACCGATGACCTGCAAGACAGAAAATGAGTGACCGCCGGGTGGGGTTCCCAGCGGAAAACTCTCCGATGCTTAAGTCAGAGCGCAGCTATAGGATAGTAACTCTGAAAAAGCATAAATTGTGTAGTTGTCCCATACCTGGAGGGGTAGACCCCTTTATATAGCTGTAGGAGAAGACTCTTAGTAGGACTGGGCTTTGGGCCAGATGTGTTAGGATCGCGTTAGGATCCTCGAGGATCATGTCACAATCCCAAATAAGATAATCATTGATCTCCCAGTTTGACTGGGATTGCCGGGTATTCCCCAATTATTGGAAATTATATTTGAGTTATATCATATGCCCCCCACTTCCTTAGCTAAAATGTTTGGCTGAGGAAGTTTATACCTGGTGTCTCGAGACATGCGTCAGATTTGTAAGTGATTCTCATCCACTTTGTAGGGGTAACAATATTTCTCTCTTCCATGTGCTCTGACCTAAGCGGGGGCTTAAGCCTCAGAACTTTGCCCAAGTAGGGCGCTAGAACCCTAGCTCTCGAGAGCTAAGTCTTAGAATGTCGCCTGAGTAGGCTATTCGGAATCATCTTTAGATAGACGAATCATGGGATCTCGAGATCCTTTAGGGACTGTGCCCCATGGTAGCCTCTCTCGGGAGAGGACACAAAGCTGTGCATGCAAGTGTTGCATGTGCTAAGTGTTTGAATGTCCCCTCGAGGGGTCACCTCTCTTTTGGAGGGTGTTCATTTTGTGCAAGCGTGTGTTCTTGAGCTCCAGCCGACCACATAATGCTTGCGTTTTACTTTGTCGCGAACTCTTATCATCAGCTAAGAGCTGGCAAAGAAGCCTCGCACTCACGCTTGGCTGGGTTTTGAATTGACAAAGAATGGTGGGGGGATGAAGTCCCATAGTCCTTTGCCGTTTCACGGGTTAGAACTGTAGCTAAACCATTCGGATAGAGCTCGAGCTCTATCCTATCATCCTCGGGGGTGTTCGTCCCTTGAGGGACTGATGGAGCACGGAGCTCACGCAAATACCCTTGGGTTTTGACAGAACTTAAGAGTTCTCGTCTTACGAGCCCTCGGGGGCGGATGGAGCCGGAGCTCATGCAATTACCCTTGAGGGTTTGACGGAATTTTAAGAGTTCTTGTCTTACATGCCCTCGGGGGTTTAACAGAACTTGGAGTTCTTTTCGTACGTGCCCTGGGGAGTTTAACAGAACTTTAGAGTCCTCATTGTACGTGCCTTTCGGGGTTTGACCGAACTTTAGAGTTTCTCGTTGTACGCTCCCTTGGGGGTTTGACGGAACTTAGAACTCTCGTCGTTTGTGCCCTTAGGGATTTCTCGTCCTTGTTGCCGCTGTGCCAAATAAGAAGGCACGGTTCATGGAGCCCATAATATGGTCGCTGTGGCGAACCTCCCTGTCTGATAAGACACAAGGCATTAAGCCTGTATAAAAATGATCTCATGAAATATAAAGCCCCCCGGCCTTTGAGAAGGCGTGGATATATAAAGACTGCTTTTAAGCCCATATGTAGAGTCTGGTCACAAGAAGACCCGTGGGAGCAATATAAAAGACCATATGTACCGGCATATTAGTGATGCTTATTAGCAGAGGCTGATGATATGCTCTGATTCACTTATTGAGGTCACTGTGTGACTGAACATCACAAGATAATAAGAAATGCCGAGTCGACAAGATGCTGCACCAGAAAACCCTAAACGCGACTTCAAGTCACAGGGTGCTGTGAATTTTTTCCTTGCTTATAAAGTGGTTTATACATTACCGTTGATGTTCGCAGGCATAGCTTAAACCTTGCAAGAAATAAAAATACGTGGCTGAAAAAACAGCCTTTGAAGCAATAAAGCATATAAAAATGTAACTATGTTTTTAACACAGAATTAATAGCGATGTTCAGACACCACGACCCCATTAGGGTTTTGCTGGTTAAGAGACTAATGTGTTGCACTGCATGTCGCAGGTGAGCTTAAAAAGTTATAGCAGCTCATAAGACCCAACATGTAATGTGTTTGCACCGACTAACGCAATTGCATAATGCTAGACCAAAAAATAAAATAGGTCTAGCTATAGAAGTGCACTGGAAGTAGCCTTTGGAAGGCTTGCTAGTGCTAAAATTCGTAGTCGCTTAATTTTTTAGCAACAGATACGTGACCAAATATGCGCCATTTAAAGAACGTGCAGCATACTTTTAACAAGAAAGACTTCGGGGTCCTTAAATCTAAATAGGCTTTTTTCACAGTTAAAAGCTAAATACTCTTAAGAGCGTGTGAACTAAGTCGAATAAATAAGACCTTTTGGGTCTAAAATATAAATATGCAATTTTACAGGGTCAAGTAGAATTTTCTAAAAAGGAAGAGTGGACCTCTGTTTTTGTTTCAGCCCCTTGATAGAAGAACGACCGCAGCTTGGAGAAGCTGTGGTGCACTGTGAGCACCGGACAACGGTGAGGAAGATCAGGCAGCCGGTACCGTGAGATGGTGACTCTACGGCAGCGATGGCACTGCTTAAAGCTACTCTGGTCACGGTGGTGACAGGGCCGATGGTGTCGCGGTGGTGCGCATCTCGATGACGGCGATCTGGAGGGGCCGATGGCCGAAGCTTTGAATTTGCATCGGTAGCCCACCGTTTGAATGGTGATGATGGTTGTACTTTTCCTGTGGCTGCGGTGGCCCAGAATAGGAGCTCAACGGCGGCCCGCGGTGGCCTGGTTGTGGTGAGCAAGAGGCCCAAAAGAGGAATCTGATGGAGAAGTTGGGGTCACGGTAGTACGTAGCTTGGTGATTCCCTCTACATCGTCACGGTCTTCGATGGTGTGGTTCCAGAAACTCAGGTTTCGTGACGGCATTGACTCGGTTGTCGGCGTCAATGCTGTGGCACGTATCTTCGCGTTGCTTGTCGTCACGGTGGAGCGGATCTGGCAGATCTGGCGAGCAACGGTGATGTAGATTTGAAAGCCGGTAGCGGCGAAATAGCAAAGTGACGACAGCGCCAGTGACGACGGCGCCGGTGCTTTCCCGCAGGGCCCACTGTGGTTTTAAACAGCGAGTTGGCCATCGTTGATTACCACTGACCGTCGTGGATGGCGCGGCATCTGGTGAAGCTGCCCTGGTGCGGCGCCGGCGCCTTGCTCTGGAGGATGACGGCGAGATCAGCTTCTTCTTCTTCCCTTTTTTTAATTAATATCTTGGGATATAGTTGATGCTGCTCCGGTAGCTTTTTGATGGTTGCACGGCCGATTGTGGTGGTCGTGGTGGTCCTGCGATGTTGCCTGGTGGATCGTCGCGAGTTGTTGGTAACCACTGATGATGGCTGATGGAGAGATCTTGGAGGATAGCGACGGTGGCGGAGAGATCAATTCGGATTGGCTCTGGTTCGTTTAGATGCAATGGGCTTGCCGTCGGTGTTCGTTGCGAAGTCAAGGATGCTGACCAAAGGGGCGGCACTAAACTGTTAGGGTTCTGACCCTTTCTGGCCGCAGCCTGTTGGCCGTGCACGAGGGTGCAGTTGCTAACCTAGTGGTTGTCGTGACGTTGTTATGGCGGTGTCTTCCTGGTTGCCATCGGATTTCGGAGGCGGTGCTTGGCAGTGCTGCCATTGTCGTAGGTTGCCGTGGAGTTGATCCAAAGAACGGCGGTGAGGTGGCGCCGTCAAAGAAGGGGAGGCCCACGGTGGTGGGTGGCCTGATTATGCTCGACACCGTCTGTAGGGTTTTGACCCATGGTGCGACGGCGCTGTGGCATGGCTTCTCCATGGTTCTTTTTTTTTTTGGGATGTTCCGGTCACACCGCTGGAGATAAAGGCAGTAAAACCCGTCTTTTTGCAGCAGCACTAGGTTGTGACCGGTAGCATTGTGGCTCGGTGGTTGCGTCGATAAGCCTCGGCACTGCTTCTTCCTATTCTGAATTTTTTTTCTTTGATTGCGATGTTGTTGATGCTGCTCCGACAGCCTTGCGACGACTTTGTGGCCATTTCGGCACTTGTTGAGGAAGGTCGCGGTGGACAGCGCCGAGGGCGCTGATTGGTTTTTCTGAGGTGCCGTCGGTGGCTCGGCGGCCCTCTACTGGTTCTGAATTTTCTTCGAACAATGCGTTTGTATTTTTGTGACTGTGACGATAATTCTATTTGGAAATTTGTGGCGGCGGCAGTTTTGTCGGTGGTTCTGACACGTTGTCGTCGGCAATTTGGGATAAAGTGTTGAATTTTCTTGAGGTCAAACGGTTAGGCTGGCGGGTCCCACGGATGGCGCCAATTTGTTGCAGCTAAAAACTGGATCGGGAACCACACCAGAAATCAGGCCTGTAAAAGAGAACACGGAGTGACCGCCGGGTGGGGTTCCGACGGGGGAACGCTCCGATGCTTAAGTCAGAGATGGCTAACAATGTAGAACTCTGAGAAGCAATAAAGACACAATGTATATGTGTGTGAACTTGTCTTTACCTGAGGGCTTGACCCCTTTATATAGTGGTAAAAGGAGGAGTCCTAGTAGGACTGGGCGTTGACCAATTCTAATCAGAATCTAATTAGGATCCTAGAGGATCTCATATCAATCTGAACTGATAAAGTCAGAGCCTCTTTAAGATTCTGCCCGGTGATTGATACTGTAAATGGCATATCGGTAATGAGCCAGTATGAATTACGTGTCATAACTGTCACGTGTCGTCCGTAGACTGAAGAGATATTTTTAACTATATCAGCCGCCAAGGAGGAGGTGGCGCTGTCTTTGACTCAACATATGTTTCTTTTTCTACCTCCTTCACTAAGAAGGAGCTTCCTAAGCAATTTCTAAGTAGCTGCAAATTATAACATGCTTCACATGGCGGAATACATAATTTAAAGTATATAAATGCATAATTTCAAAGTTTGTTATCATTTAATAGAGGGAAACAATTTCAATTTTTTCTTTTATTGTTGGTAGTGAAACAACCTGTGTAAGAAAAAAAAAATTGACTTTTCCACGTTCGTCTAAGTTGGTTTCTCCTCCGTTGATGTACGTTTAGTTTTTTTTGTATATCAAGTAATTCCTAGTGTATTTATGAGTATTTAAATATTAATTGAGTGGAAACAAGAATTACGTATCAGGCCAAAGCTTCATAAGTAATTTGATCTTATCAAGGTATACATTGCAGTAACTGTTTCAAGCAGACGTGTTATGAATTGCTTTTGTAAGTTCGTTGACGCACTTGACTGCTTTTCGTCATCTACAAGCAGTTTTCTCAGTCTTTGGGGATAAATTCACGGATAAGGAGCAACAAGTTTCTATTGTAATAGTTCGTGATAAATACCTTTTAGCTTTAACTTTAACAAATTTAGCAATTATTTAAGGCTCTATTTGACAACATTTTTTTTTTCAGTTTCCAAAAAACAAACTGAAGAGCTGCTTATTATTATTATTGTTTACAAAAATAAATTAGTGTTTGATAATCTAGTTTTTCTTTTTTGATAATCCAATTTTTTTGTGGTGATTTGCAGTGGCGGTGACCAACGGTGGTTGTGGCCGCCGGCAGTCGCCAACAGTTATCGCTGGAGGTGGCCGTTGAAGGTGGCTGCCGACTGTGGGAGGAAGGTGGTGGTGGTCTAAAAAAAATCAAAACTAAAAAAAGAAATTCAGTTTTAGAGTTTTAAAAACAGTCTTGATTCAAAAATTAATTTTTTAAACTGATAAAAAAAATAATTACCAAATACGTTTATTTTTTTAATTTTTAAAACTGAAAAAAAAAAAAAAAAACTCCGTGAAACGGTACGCTTGATATGGACTCAGGCCAGCAGATCAGCAGATGTCTCATTATACTGACTGTTACCACACACTGCAGGTAGGGAGTGAGACCCGGTAGCCTCCAAAGGGTCATTAACTTCCTTGCCCTTTCATGGTACAATTGGGACCACTGGCAGTTTAGGAAGTAGGGTCCACTAGTCTACATACACGTGTACCTAACATGGACGTGGATGTGCTTTTCACCTTTTTACCCCTCCCTCCGAAGACAACCAATAAATTTAATTCACTGTCATGCTTTATTGTGGAACTTAATCACATTTTCTTTTCCCAACCGTTCTTTTCAACCATATTGGCAATGCACGCACGCACGCACGCAACGTACATGTGTAATGTAGCATAGATAAAAATATGTTCTTTAAATATTGAAGAAATTATTCGAGTTTAACTTGAATAATTTCATTAATATAGAAAGAAAAGTTACACATTCGATGTGCATGTGTAATGTAGTATAGATAAAAATGTGTCTTTGTCATTAAAGAAACTTAAATTTAGCTGGATCATACATTTTTATAAACAAATACGTGTTAAAAAAAAAGGTCCTGCGAAAATAGACTAACCAAAACATACGTATTCTTGGATTAAGTAAGATGGATTGTGATGGGTATCTCTCGATCAAGATTATTGTGTTTGTCTATAATTAGCGTCTTGGTTCAAAAAATTGCACACTAACCCTTCATGTGCATAGTTTTAATAGGAATTATTAGTGTTAAAGTCATTTATTCTTCAAACACTCTCGTATTTACAAGAATAATTGAACACATATTACTCCTTATCTAACGCAATGGTGTGAGGAGTATGGTATCTTATTTTGTTTACTTTATTTTCGTAATATAAATAAATAATGTAAGCAGTAAAGTTTTTCGAAAATCGAAAACGTAAGAGATGTCACAAAAATATCTACCCGCAAAAGCTGTTAAAGGGACAAAAGGGTAATTGAAGGTTGCAAGAGGCGGTTAGTCATTTCGCACTTATCAACAAGGCCAAACTCCAATCGATTACGTAAAACCTCCAAATAAATCAAATTCAATTTCAGATATTACCACGCGTCCTATCACCTTGTTTTATTAACCTGTTCGGAGGACTAAATTGTCATTCTAACCCCCACAAACCCAGCTATAAATAATATCCCTTCATTTTCGACCGAGAGGACCTGAATTCCCCCTATCCGCCGCTTGTTTCTCCAAACCCTAGAACAAAGAAATCCCCCATTTCCGTTTTGTAAATCGAGAGAGAAGCTATCTCAGGGAATGCAGAGAGATGGTAGCTTCTTCGCTGTCTAGCCGTGGCCGTGCCAAGAAACCCATCGGCGGCAGGAACTGCCACCGCAAACACGTCGAGGACGGGTGATCTCACTGCCTCATTTCCACCGTCGCGCCTCTCGCACCATTACCGAATCCACCAATTGTTTCGTGAACAGAGGCTGAGTTTGTGTAGTTTACATGGCGATAGACGATCGGAACGGCGTGCTGCATGGGAAGTACGAGCTGGGCCGGGTGCTGGGACACGGCACGTTCGCGAAGGTGTACCACGCCCGCAACCTGCACACGGGCAGGAACGTGGCGATGAAGGTGGTCGGGAAGGAGAAGGTGATCAAGGTCGGGATGACGGAGCAGGTCAAGCGAGAGATTTCGGTCATGAACATGGTCAAGCACCCCAACATCGTGGAGCTGCACGAGGTGATGGCCAGCAAATCCAAGATCTACTTCGCGATTGAGCTCGTGCGCGGGGGCGAATTGTTCGCCAAGGTCTCCAAAGGCAAGCTCCGCGAAGACATGGCGCGAGGATACTTCCAGCAGCTGATCTCCGCCGTCGATTTCTGCCACAGCCGCGGCGTGTACCATCGCGATCTGAAGCCGGAAAATCTGTTACTGGACGAGGAAGGCAATCTGAAGGTCACCGATTTCGGCCTTAGCGCCTTTACCGATCATCTGCGGCAAGACGGTCTGTTACACACCACGTGCGGCACTCCGGCGTATGTAGCGCCGGAGGTGATCGGAAAGAAAGGCTACGACGGAGCCAAAGCCGATATCTGGTCATGCGGCGTAATTTTATTCGTTCTTTTGGCCGGATTTTTGCCTTTTCAGGATGATAACATCATGGCGATGTACCGGAAGATTTACAGGGGAGATTTCAAGTGCCCACCGTGGTTTTCGTCCGATGCGCGGCGGCTGGTGACCAAATTGTTGGATCCTAACCCGAATACAAGAATTACAACGGCAAAAATCATGGATTCGGCCTGGTTCAAAAAGACCGTTCCGAAGAGCGTGAGGATAGAGCCTATATTGGTTGAAGACGATGAAGCTAGTGCTTGGAAAGGGAAAGAGGAGATTGAGACGCTGAACGCCTTCCACATTATCTCGCTATCCGAAGGGTTTGATCTGTCGCCGTTGTTCGAAGAGAAGAAGAGGGAGGAGAAGGAGGAGATGAGGTTCGCGACGGCGAGGCCGGCGAGCAGCGTGATTTCGAAGCTGGAGGAGGTGGCCAAGGCGGTGAAGTTCAGCGTGAAGAAGAGCGACTCGAGCGTGAGGCTGCAGGGGCTGGAGAATGGGAGGAAGGGGAAACTGGGCATCGCCGCCGACATCTTCGCCGTCACGCCGTCGTTCCTGGTGGTGGAGGTGAAGAAATCGAGCGGCGACACCCTGGAGTACAACCAGTTCTGCAGTAAGGAGCTTCGACCCGCTTTGAAGGACATCTGTTGGACGTCGCCCGCGGATGCTCCGGCGCCCGCTCGAATGGTTCGACCCGGATCCGAGGTGCGGACTGATGGCGTATCTGTTTCTCGAAATCTTGGGCTGTCAGTAATTTCAGTTGAATCAGAGGCCGATTAGGTTCTGAATTTATGTTAATTAAGATGTTTTCCAAGTGTTCCTTTCGATTTGATTTGTATTCATGATTGAATGTGTTTCTCTGTATGTTCGTGCTCTCGTAATGAATGGACGGCCGGCTTGTAATAGAAAATATCGTTAAAATTATTTAAGTTAGTATAATATTTTCTTTATAAGCTTAAATAACAGCTATAATCAATAAAATTGTTACAGCGCTGAGACGTCCCGAATGATTCGGAATAAAATCGGTATGTCCATCATTGTCCTTTTGTGAATGTTTGCAAGTGGATTCTTGGCTTTTGTGGATGATGGGGTCACGTGTTTTCTTAGTGGAGGTGATGTATATATAATAACTTTGTTAATAGGCAATGGGCGGGATTGAGGGTGAAAGGTGATAATTTGGTTAGGCTTTCTTATACGGTTTATCATTGACAGTGATGCAATTAACTTATTAGGCCATTATTGAAAGGGATTTCTTCAATTACAACCTCCTGAGGAAAGAATGGAAAGGACTCGCTTTGCTTAGCTGGAAAATGATGACACACTAATCGTTTACCCAAAAAGGCTATTAGGGAAGCGAATTAGATGGTTCTAGACTAGAGTTACGTGATGTTATTTACGTTGACGGTTAGATATAATCCAATTGCGTTGCTCGAAAAAAAGTTATTGATCCCGACCACAAAACCCACTTGGATGATTCACGATTTTGTTTCGTTGAATTGCTTCTCCACATTGCCAAATCGATATTGCTGCTGATTTATGCTCACAGAAAGCTTTTAAAAGTTGGACCAAAATATTGGGAAAATGTCTTGTCAACAATGCTGCACAGCACCATCTTAGTGTTATGCTGTAAAGTGATGTTTCTTTTAGTTTATCTCGGTCTAGTTAGGTACGAGCTCCGTGCATTTTGGTTTCGCCGTCCTTGGGAAAAGAAGTGAAAAATAAAGAAGGGAGGTTCGTTTTATTATTGGAGGGGTTACTTCGTGATAATGTGATATCCAGGCTCATGATTGTTGCCCCTCTTCCAAATAATGTCCTATACTAGGTTTAAAATATTTCTATCAGAGCCAAAGAGGGTTTGAAGGGTATTAATTTTTGCCCAATTGGTATCATTTTTTTTTCAAATAAATAAATAAATACTAAAACAATGAAAATGATATCCAAAGAGGGTTTATATCTTCATAGGTGTACTTGCTACTACAAGATATAAGCTACTACAAGATATAAGCATTTATTATATAATTGAAATACGGTCATTAATTAATACTTTAATGTATAAGTTACATGGCCACTCCACGCACATTGTTGGTTACTTCTGAATTGAATACTTTCATATGATATAAGAATAGATCGATCTAGGATCAATATCCACTGGCACTCAGTTAATTCGTCCACGTATTCGGCCTACTCAAAAGAAGCCTAGCCACACTATTTGAGGGAGCTGTCACGAAATAACTTTCACTTCAAAGAAATAATAAATAATATTTCAATATATAAACAGTATGTACCTCTCCACACATTGTTAATTAATTTTAAGTTAAACAGTTTGAAATTCTACATGCAAAAATTAAGTGCTTTGATTCCTATCTACCCATCGAGATGGTAGCTTAGGCTCTGTTTGATTTTCTTTTATTTTTTTTAGTTTTTTCTTTTTTTAATTTTATAAACTGGAGAAATAAACGCGTTTGACACACAATTGTGTCTCAAGGATGGTGAAACCAAAATGCACGGAGCTCGTACCTAACTAGACCGAAATAAACTAAAAGAAACATCACTTTACAGCATAATACTAAGATGGTGCTGTGCAGCATTGTTGACGAGACATTTTCCCAATATTTTGGTCCAACTTTTAAACGCGTTTGAATCTTGTGGATTTTTAGTCTTGTGGATGCCTTGAAGTGATCTGTGACTCTGACATATTATCCTTGACTCAACTGTGTGAATATTTGCAAGTCGATTCTTAGCAAGTTCTGCATTGGGGTCACGTTGTTTCTCCCTTTTTTCTATGGTGCGTGTGTGTTAGTTTATACATCAATTCCGATAATGTTGTTAATAGATTGGCAAAAGCGATTGTAATTTGAAGTTCAAAGTGGGTCAAGTGGCAAAAGTTTCGATTATTATTAGAGAGAGAGAGAGAGAGAGATTGTAAATTGAAAAATGAATATTCTCAGTAATTTGCAAGTGTTAAGTTATGTGTCATACATATCAAGACCAAATTGCAGTTTTTATTATTTGAAAAAAAAAAGATCAAATTACAGTTTTAAACATACCAAAAAAAAAAAAACTGAAAAGGTGTAGCTCAACTTGTATCGCCTTCAGTGTCACTAGTCTTCATGACCCTTTAATGATGTAAGTGCCTACTGACCCTTCTTCTCTTCGAATTAAACGTCAAGAATTTATTTATTTATTTATTTCTTGTGCATATTTTCTAGGTTAAATGTAAATTGCTCAAAAAGATAAGTTATCACAGTCCACATAAACTTATCTGTAATACTCAAACCCAAAAAAGAAAACGAACATAAATTCTCGTTAAGTGAAAACGAACGCTTACAGATTTCAAAAATTTTGTTAAAAGAACAGCAATAACCCAAAACATATATCTATAAGTTGATGTGGATGAAAAGAAAACAAAGAGAGAAACAAGAGAAGAGGTATTGGGGTTTTCCCAAAATAAGAGGCACATGATTGTCAAGAGGAAATCTTATCTTTTGCATTATTGTACTCTTGTCATAGAAAAAGTCATCTTCTTTCAATTATTGTCCATTACGTTATGTTATCTTGCATCAAATGGTACGCCCTTTTGCAAGTCCTTCAGTGTAGCTCCCCATTTTTCTTAGTAATTGCGTAGAGGGGAGTACAATATCTATACCTTCTACTCCTCCTAAGTTAGGTAGTGGTGGGCACGGTTTGCGGTTTGTTTTTCTACACCGATGTGCACGTATTGTTAGAAGTTCATAGCTAATTCCCATAATATTGACAGAAGAAGCTGTTGGTAGGCAAATCATTAATTATTAAAGTACGTACTAGTTTTAGTTCCGTGCGCTAGAAACGAAAGCAACAATATATGAATTATTCGTCGAGAAAGCTCGTTCTCGTATGCTTAATAGTACTAACAAAAGTAGTTGTTATGATTATGATGAAATTTCATTTTCATCTTTTTGTATGATTTTTTTTCATTTTTGGTCCGTAAAATGGAAATTTATTAATACTTGTAGGTTTTTTTATTAAAAATGAAGAAGCGGATTAGTATAAAAAGGTAGAAATAGTATCTTTCAAGAACAATAATGGTAACGTGTATTTTGGCATTTGTGTTAATAAAGGCCACCAATAAAACATTAAAAAGACATTTAAGGATAATGAAAAATAATGTGGGATAATTTATATATAAAGTAATTGTGTGCGTGCGTGTGTATGTATGTGTGTGTGTGTAATCGCATGCACGCGACGTAAGATGAAAGAAAAGGAGAGAGATTGGAATATGAGTTTTTTCTTCCATTTTTGGTCTATAAAATAAAACTTAATAATTTTAGGTATTTAGCAGTAAATGAAGAAGTGAATTAGCATAGAAAATGTATCTTCCAAATAATAATAACACATATTTTGATATTTGTATTAATAAAAAATCACCAATAAGAGAATAAAAAGATATATAAAATGATAGAAGATAAAATGAAGTTTAATTAATATGTGTGTGACATGCGAATGCTGGTGTCGTGTGTGATTTCACAATAATAAAAGGAGGAAAATTGGATTATTGGGCTTGTCTAAAAGATAGATAAGATTTAAGATTAGATGGGGATGACAAATTTGAAATTATCAAAGAAAGCGAATGCTCATAATTTAAATATCTATTAATAAAAATTTTAAGTGGAACATGTTAAAATGTAAGATTGAGAAATGTGTAAGTCAATTTGATTGGTTGAACTCCAAATAGCAAAATAGTAGACATGCTAAGTAGAAAAAAATAGAACATTAGTTTTCTCTCAGCTTCACCCCTTATAATATACTCTATTCGTCCTAAATATTCATCGGATCTTGTTTTTGGCTGTCAAAAAAAAAAAATTGCTCACTTTTCATATTAAGAAAAATTCCATAGGTATTTCTTCATGTTTACCCTTTTTACATAAATTTTTATTTTATTTCTCTCTCTACATTTAACACTCCACCAACCCATTTTCTCTCTCATTTCCTCCATTTCCCTCCTTCACCTCTCTTTTTTCTGGGAATAGAATGAAAAACACATAATATAATGTTTATCCTTAATATGCGTGAAAAGTATTAATGGAACAATTTTTTTTTTGGGACAGAAATAGTGTATAATTAGATTGCATAAAATAGTTGCAATTCATAATTATATTCAAAGCATGCAAAACCTAGCAAAAGGATCATTAAGAAATATATGAGACTCCCTGTTGCACCAGTAGAAAAGAACTTTGAAAACGTGCAACGACATTGTTCAGAGCTTATCACGGGACAATATCTCTTTCGTAAGGGCTATTTAAGTAGGTACTTATGAGTACGTGAACAGAGTTTTTTTAAGGCAAACGTACTATCTCACATCTGATGTCGAATGTCACAATCTCTACTCATTATGCCTTACCATACTACTTATTATACGTAGTTCAAAATCTTTATCTCTAGACATTTGTTCAATAAGATTGACAACTCAATCATACAAAGCTCATAATCTTCCTCTCTAGCTATTGTTGATTAATACCGATAACTTAATTATATCAGCTGAGAACAAGTATGCCTTCGTGTTCTAACCTATGCAACCCGATTGGATAGCTTAAGCCAAGCTTTTTAGAGTCGGTTCTAACACTATCTATGTTGATCCGGTCCACAAGTTGACATAAGGAATGGTACCTTCTTCACACTTAGCCCATTACCTTCTTCATATCTTAGCCCATTAGGCGCGTATGAATTCTTGAACTGCGTCTTATAAAGTCAATCACAATTTGTCTTACATTCAATGTTGGATGCTGGAAAACCTAAAATTAAGATGTGTTAATTCTAGAATTTCCAAAGTAAAAGGATCGCATCTTCTTAAAATATGTCTATAACCCATGTTACTATGCACCATACTTCGACAATGTTTAAAATCATAGTTCTACATGTTCTATACTTTATTCACGAATCAATTATAGAGCGTGTAAAACGACGAGTGTTCTTTTTTATTTTTTGGTTTTGGATGGTCAGGGCTATCATCGGGCCAACTTAAATTTAGCGTCAATCTAGACTAAGTCCTTCTAAACGATCTTCAAGGTACACCTCCACATCCGTCATGTGCATTCAGACAAATTTATTCTTGGATGTTAGCCCCAAGTTTGAATCCAGGAAGTCAATAAGCAGAGTAAACCTCCTTGACCATCCAGTGAATCCCTTTTAGTTGGATTTTATATAATCTTAATCATGATGTCATCGCAAATTAATACAACATTAGGTTTTCAAGTCCCTTGATACAAATTATTTTTGACTTTATTATTACTCTTATTTGTCAAATTTTTAATGCAAGTTTTCAAATTTAAATACAAAAAAATGTTAAAATGCATACCCACACTGTGACATTTTAGAGCTATCAAATCCCTTCATTGAAATCTACCCCTGGACCTTTGTCACACTATATGTTATAAGGGTGATTGTATAATAAACCTTAAAGTATAGGGATAATATCACTTAACTCCCTGAGTTTAGTGCTAAACTAGAGTCAAAAACATAATTTTCACAAAGTGGACACTTATATATTCAAAATGTGATAATTTTCTATTAGTTTACTCCAATGTTAAGGTTCCATGACCTTTACTGATACTATCGGCTGACATGACAACTTTGTATTTCAAAAATGTCAATAATACTCTGAAGGCATATTATAACACTAAACAAGTATTTATACATATCTCCCTCCCTCTCTCTCACTCAAACTCTAACCACCTCAAAGCTTTAGGCGAATCAAACCAAAGTTTGCTTTGAATTACAATTGAGTTGCGAATCTTATTAAAATTGGGTCTCAATGTCCAAACCAGAAGACTATTCAAATTTGTTTTTCATTTTCACTATTCATAACATACAAAATATTATATCCGGAGTCTCTACAATTCATATGGAGACCATGCCGAATAGAATAACAACCTCTTGACTTTCTATTTCTAAGATATTCTTCAATCCTACATGTGCAAAACTCCATTGAGCTGCCTAACTAATTCCTACATTCTCATCTCTTTGTAAAACCTCTTTACCCTCTCATCAACTGAATAATCTTCATCACCCAAAGCCCAAAACTCCTAAAACCAATAAAACAAGCTTAGAGGTTGGGTGAATAAGGGTTCCCAAAATCAATTTGGAATCTAATATAATCACAAGCATGTATCTTAATCAAACTAATGACCATCTCAATCAATATCCTTAATTACACAATCTGTTGAACTGTCATCAAGTCTACATCGACCTCTTCAAGAAAATCCTTACAAGAGCACTAGAATTCACTGGCAACAAATGTTCTTCTGGGACAAGATAATAATTCTTACAAGCACTTGATGATATCCTCATACCAAGCACAAGCCTTGAATCCTTTAAGCTCAATCAAGACTTGAAAAACCAATCTTTGATCACAGTCACTTTACAATGATGAGATATGTACAAAGAAATCTTTTTGAAAAGAAATTAGTACAAATGAAGATCTAGTATAATACAAAGATAAAAAAAAATTGATGATTTGAAAGTGCTCATTCTGAATAAAAGAATTGCTTAGAAAGATGCTCTATTTCACGCTCCAAGTTCATGACGATACAGAGATAAAATTTTAATTTATAAGCCTTGACGTTTTTTTAATGAATGGCAGCACTGAATATGATTTTCATATTATATGATGAAACCCTAAATCATTTTTGGGTGGATATGAAACATAGTTGTCATAAACAGATTTGACATGGTTTTCAGCAAAACTATCAGTTATTTTTTAATCTGCCTCAATGTAGTTGACTTTATTTCCAGTAAAGTCGATTGCATTGGTTCACTGCCTCATGAAACCCATTTTCTTATTTTAGGCATAACTTTCTCTAGAAATATCGGATTGAGGCTTCAATTTAAATGTTGGTAAGCTAATGAAAGCATTTATCAAAACATGAAAAGATTAGCCTCATAAAATTTTTTGAGACAATATGAGTAGGCTCCAAAGTTCACTAATTTTCAAGAATCACATTTGCTTGAAAGGTTATGAACTCACATGCAAATGCACAAGGTGTCAAAGATCAGTTTAGGTCATATTCATCAACCTAAGCATCAAACCAAGACTAGCTAATATAATAGTAAGGATCAAACACAGTTAAAAGTAACTTAGTTTATGCATTTTTTTTCTTTGACATTGGAATGTATGAAGCTTTTATAGCATTTTCACTATAGCTTTAAACACATTTGATTGCAATCAACATAATAATATCTCAAATATGTCCTCATGTGTATCTATGCACATGCGTGCGTGCATATATTTACGAAGACTCTACTCAGAACTACAAGTAAAACATAATCAATATGTTATTATCATCAAAACAAGATGTAAGCCTAGGTTATACCACTATAAGGATAACAACTCCGACAAACCCTTGGTGGCCCTTGTATCTTCAATGGCAGGGAAACCTTCTAGAGGTAAATGCACTTTACCCCCTATACTTTAAGGCGGTTGTACTATGCCCCCTACTTTAAAAAGTTGAACTAAACCCCCCTGAATTCATCAAAACTGGGCAAAATGGAATGGCCATAACTGAGATTGTTAAAATGCCACAATTACCCTTGTATTAAACTCAACATCGAAGACTGTATCCACCATTTTTAAACCATTCATTTTCCAAAGTTCTCAAACTCTCGGAATCCCAAATCTCTCTGCTGATTGATGATCAAGTGAACATCGTTGAACAAAAATAGATCAACGGGAGTACTGGAAGAACAACGAGGGCTACGTGAAGATTGAAGACCGAAGATTACGCCGTAAGAGGAATGTTTTGTTCCCCTCTTGTCACTTTTGTTTTATAAAATCACATTATTTGCTGTTAAAACTCACAGTTTGCACACCCATTGCTCACCCGTTGCCCACTATTAAATTTGTATCAACAGTTTAGGATTTTCAATTTAGGGTTTTTTGTTTTCAATTTGGGAGTACATTTATGAAATTGTTTTATGTTGTACATCTCGTTGAACAGTTTTGATTTAGGAATTAGGGTTTACAATAATACGTTTTTGTTAAATGTAGGGTTTACATTTCATGCAACTTTGCATGTATAAGTTGAGATGCATGCAGGAATTAGGGTTTAGAAATGCATGTATGTAGAGGACCGCAGTGTTTGTTGTGGGGGCAGGGGAGGGGCTTCCTTTTTGTTGGACCACAATTGTTGAATCATTACTTTAATATACAGTTGTTGCACGATCTGTATTGGGTGGATGATAAACTGTGCATTTGGACCACACTTTCTGAATCATTAGTTTAGTTAGTTTAGAAATGTAGTTTATCCCTTACTTTAATAAAGTGTGCATTTGAACAACATTTGTATCGAGACAAAACTGTGCATTTGGACCATAGTGCCGAGCCACTACTTTTTTACTACTTTAATAAACTATGTCTCTACTGCATTTGAGTGGTTGATTATATATGTCAATCACATATATACTGCACTTCAATAAATTTATAGTTTGCCTTGGAGATTTATTATTGTATAGTAAAAAATTGATTAGTTTTACTTCAGATAAAATGGATGTGTTTGACAGAGTATCCTTAGAAATCCACTATGGAGGACTTTTTAGTAGTAAACCAAATAGGTCATACCAAGGTGGATTGGTTGAATACATTCATGGCTATGACATAGACTTCGTATCTTACTGGGAACTAATTGATATATTAGGGGATTTGAAGCTACCTAGTTCTAGCCTTCTTTATTATGTCATACCTGGAGTTAGCTTTGACCATGGGTTGAGGGCTATTACAAATGACAGGGGTGTGGTTGACATGATTATGTATTATAGGGACAGTGGTTGTTTACCTATTTATGTAGAAAGGGTGGATCTTCTACAAGTAGTTGGAGACGATGGTCAAGTAATTGGACAAGATAGTGAAGATGTGGTGGGAGATGTGTTAATGATTGAGCCTGATTATGGGGATGGGGTTGTGGTTGATGACATGCCTTTGGGTGATGGGGATGTTACTCAGGCTGAGGTTAATAATATTGATGTAAATGTAAATGAAGGGGTTAATAATGTTGATGTAAATGTAAATGAAGGGGTATGTAGTGAGGGTGTATGTGAGGGTCTAAATAGAGGTGATGAGTATAATGTAGATGAGGGTGTTCATGTAAATGTAAACAATCTGGATATGGATGAGGGTGTAGATAAGGATGTTGATGAGGGTGTAGATGAAGATGTGGATGAGGATGTGGAATTGGGAACAAATTGTGGGCTCAACACTTCTGGTGTGGGGGATGAAGGGCCTAATCCACCTGAGCTTCATGAAGGATTAGAGAGGGGTCATGAAGATGATGATATATTTGGGATGCTAGAAAGTGGGGTGCCAGAAAGTGGGGATAACATGAATGTGAATATGGATAAAGAGACTGACAAATGATTTTCTGATGGGGATGAGTCTGATGAGTTAGGAAGTTTGGAAGGGTCTGAATCTGATGATGGAGATAGACCTAGATACCAAGAATTCAATGCCTAAACTGGTTGGGGTGGGGAAACAGGTCCTGACCTCGCTATTGGGATAAAGTTTCCCAACCCATAGTTGTTTAGGCAGGCTTTGAAGCTACACTGTGTGAGGAGAGGGTATGATTTTGTATATAAAAGAAATGCGAACAAAAGGATTACTGTTGTGTGTAAGTACTGGCATAAAGATCATGGTGAATGTCAGTGGAGAATCCATGCTTCTCCAATTGGTGGTCAGAGTACCTTCCAAATTAAGACCTTTTACCAAAAACACACATGTGGTAGAGACTTTGACAATCACTTGGTCACATCTAGGTATATCTCAGAACATTACTTAGAGAAATTGAGGGATGATCCTGCATGAAACATAAAATCAATGAAGAATATGATTAAAAAGGATTTGAATGCAAATGTGAGTAAGTATCAGTTTTACAGAGCTAAGAAGAGGGCAAATGAGTTGGTTGATGGAGATGTTATAATGCAATATGCCAAGATTTGGGACTATGGGAAGACTTTAATGAAATATAACCCAGGGACTTCCTATTTTGTAGCCACTGAAAGACCTTCCCCTAATATAGAACCAGTTTTTCAGAGGCTGTTTGTTAGTTTTGAAGCTCAAAAGATAGGTTTTGTGAAAGGTTGTAGGCCAATTATTGGGTTCGATGGTTGTTTTCTGAAGATTGTGTATGGGGGTCAGTTACTTAGTGCAGTTGGAAGGGATGGGAATGATAACATGTTCCCAATTACAATTGTTGTAGTTGAGGTAGAAAATAAGAGCTCTTGGACTTGGTTTCTGAGGCAGTTAGTAGGAGAACTTGGTAGAGATACAGAGAATGGTTGGGTTTTTATTTCTGATAGACAAAAGGGCTTGGTAGAGACATTTAAAGAGCTCTTGCCAATAAGAGCATAGATATTACGTGAGGCATCTCTATGCTAATTTCAGAGAGAAATTTATGGGGAAGGAGTTCAAAGATTGCTTGTGGAATGCAGCTAGGGCTAGCAACCCTAATGATTTTATGGAGAAGATGAATCAGCTTAAGCAGATTGACAAAGATGGAGAGGCTTCTTGTACATCTTTACCCAAAGTCAAGGATAGGCAAGCAACACATTGGGACCTCAATTCAGCAGGCATCAGAGGTAAAAATGTTCTACTTTTTTAAGATTGTTTATTTTACTTTTTGGTTGTAATTGCTGCTAACATTAATGATTGGGCAGCCTTGTCAAATGAATGCTAGAAGAGGATTGAATGCTATGGGGGTATGTGAGGAAGTAAATGTTGAAGTTAATGATGGAGCAGCATTTGTAAGTATTTTTCAATTTTATTTTTGCAGATAAAATGTAGATTTAGCTTTGATGTTTAACACAGCCACTAAATGCAGGGCAAAAGTAAAGCTCCAGCTGGTAAGAAGCATACTAGAGCCTTATGTGGGAGATTTGCTACTAAGAAGACTGGAATCCCAGGATGGCAAGAAGAAGCAGCTGTTGCTACTACTCAAGAAGCTGCTGCACCTGTGAGGGAAGATACTGCCACTACAACAAGATTTGCTGTTGCTGCTAATGTAGCCAAGAGGTTACCTCCTATTTGGATACCTGGTTCTGTAGGCAGCTCTGTGTCCACTCCTGCTGCAAATGAAGCAACAAGATTGGCTGATGTGGAGACAACAAGGGAGAAGATCAGGACTGATGCAACACTAAGGAAAAAAGCATTTGTTGAAGCTGCTAAAAAGAAGAAGACTTCAGCTAAAAGGACCTAGTTTAGAGTTGTTGCAAAAAGCATCTGTGTTTTTTTTTATCATTTGGGTTGTTTTTTAGGCAGACTCTTGGTATGTGGACATACTTTATTCTGGTTGTGTGAAGTAGTGAAGCGAAAGCACACTTATTTTTGCAGATAGGAGTACTTTATGGTGTTCGTGGGCTCAGTTTGACAGGGTGTCATTTTGACCATGTGGATTCAAGCATTTGTTGAATGAAACTATTTTTCAGGTTCCATTATTTGACCTTGTTGGTTTTTAGCTTAGCTTTGGAACTTGTTGTGCTCCTGGTAATGTTTATTTGACCAGGACTACTTCATGCCTTTCTTTGCATACATACACTTCCAACATCCTTCAGAACCACCCTTCCAACCATAGCCTTCAGTTTGCACGCTTCTAATTGCTTGCATAAACACATTACAACAGCTTGAACATACACACTATCCCAACTTGCACACACAAAAAAAAGCAACAAATAAATACCTTGTACAAAACATTGATTAATTCTAAGAAACATTGCTCACAAATTACATCCAAAGTACATCATTTTTAGGTTACAAAATGCCCAAGACAGTTTGCCCCCATGTACTTTACTATGCTTCCTAACAACATTAACATTAACACTAACTAAGTCTTAAGCATTATCATAAGCATCAACAGCACCCAACTTGCAAACATGAGCTTCTTGTACATCTTTACCCTCCTGCGTGTTATGGCCAGTTCTTCCTCGACCTTGGTCATGCGATTGAGCAAATAGAGACCACCTCCCTACCCCTTTGGTACATAGGTGGGTCAACCCACTGAAAATATTCACAATTGTTTTGGACCTACAAAGAACCAAGAATTAAGATTATGAGCCATTACAAACAATTGCTAAGTAAAAATATGTACAAACTTAAACAATATACATACCCCATACAGTGCACGACCATAAAACCTTCTTCCAAAGTTTGCGGATGTATGTGAGGTCCTCACAGGAGCCAACACACCACAGTAGCACACTCTAGCAGCCATAACATCCATGCGACCATGACTCTCTTCCATTTGCAGGTTTTCTAGGGTTTGCAGAAGAAGAGAAATGAAGTGGGTGGCTTTTTGGGTGTTTTTTTGCAAATCTTAAGCACTTTATTGGGTCAAAGGGGTAGTTTCATCCTAAAAATGCAGGACCTGGGGGCCAAACACTTCCCGCCCAAAACTGTGTTAACTTGGATGGAAACAGTTTATTTTGCCCAGTTTTGATGAGTTCAGGGGGATTTAGTTCAACTTCTTAAAGTAGGGGGGCCATAGTGCAACCGCCTTAAAGTATAGGGGGTAAAGTGCATTTACCCCAACCTTCGAAGTCGGAAGTTACACTGACCAAAGGACCTATAGAGAAAGAAAATGGAGCATGTATCTATGTGGCTTGTTTAATGAATGAGAGGGGTCTTCGAAGGAGAAAATTGGTGTGCTTGAACATACCCATGGTTGAAATGCTTAAGAAACTTAAATTTCTTCAATCTGCTTGAATTCATGAGAGAGTATCTAAGGATAGTAGGTTTCGTATTTTGGCAAGGGAAAAGGAGAGCTTGAGAAGACGTGAAAACTTCTGCAAAACTCGTGATCTTCTTTGAGCACATTTTGGTGTAAGGTTTCAGAAAAAGTGAAAATTTTGCTTTGTGCTATTAGAGTGGTACAATTATGGTTGGTGGCATTGCAGTGACGTGTCGTGGTTTCGTGGTGGTTGTTGGTGGATGTAGTTGATCTGAGTATGAGTAAAATAGGGATGATGATAGAGAAAGGAGAAGAAAAAAAAAGGCTAGAGGCAGGTATATCTTTTTATAACAACTTAAACTTCATCAGCATTCAATCTGATCAATGGACACAAGTGACATTATACAAAACGCAGTCTTCAATTAGCTATAATTTATCCACAAACTCAAGGAGTTTAGTGATATCATTTTCAAACTATATCCTTTTTTTTGTGATTTGTAGTAAAACTAGATCTACTTAAATGCATGCACTGAGAGAGATCACGCTCTTAAAGGCACACCTCGATATCGGCCTTGTGCATTGAGAGAAATATTTTTTTTCTGAGCGTTGCCATAAAGCCTGAACCCATAAGAAAGTCAAGGAAGGGAGTAAACCTCCTTCACTACCATGCCAATCCCGTGTAGTTGGATTTTAAATGATCTTTATCATCATGCCATTGCAAACTAACACAGCATTAAGATTTCAAATCCTTTGATTCAGAATGTTGAAGTTCACACCGACACCATTGCATTTTATAGCTCAAATCCTTTGATTCAAATGCACCCTTAGACAGTTGTCACACAGTTTTTAATGAGGTTGATTGTTATATAAACTTAAAAAATTCCTTCTTTGCATATATATATATATATATATATATGTGTGTGTGTGTGTGTGTGTGGTAAACGTAAATCTGCTTAAATGTGTGCAATTACTAATCCCCTGCATTTTTCACACTAGTGAGGTATGATAAAGGTAGGGCCAGATATAGAGGTGGTAAGCTGGGGCCATATATGGCCAATCTTATGCTTTGTTTTGTTAAGAAATTCATTGCATTATTCTCTTCTGAAAAAATTGGTTAGGATTTTGGGTATTATTTGCTCTAGAACCGAATCACTTTGTAGTTAGGGGGATTAGGTAACCAAACAGAGTGTAAATGTTTTGGGCTAATGCCAAATCTATACCGTAAATCATCACTCTAGTATAACTAGTGTACCCAACATTTAAAACATTCCAAATCAATACCTAAATCTTATTTTTGAACCAATCAATCCGACAGCTAACAGGAGCTGGAAGGAGTACCACTATTATTATGGAAAAATATGCATAGGGCCCATCACTTTTTCTTCTTCCTCTTCTCTCCCTTCCTCCTCTCCTCTTCCTACCCTATTCTACTGCAGCTCAGCGCCATGGCACCTCCATCCCTTCCCCTCCCCCAATCTTCTTGCTCTCCACCCACTCCCACTTACACACAACACCACCCTTGTAACACCCTGAAATTTCCGGAGTGTTAACCGATCAATCAATCAAGTTTAAGTCATCTAATCCTTCCAATACTACTAAGAAAATCCTAATACTATCCATATCAGAGCTCTATAATAACTCAAATTTCTCAGGAAATCGTTCTCAACACGAGACGAATTCAAAGTGCTTAATTCATTAAGTTACACACTGGTTCCCTCGCAGGGGTTTAAATAAACAAATAATGAAAATGCTAAGCTAACTCTACAATCATACTCATTAGTTCCAGAATCTTACTAACGATTATTTCCCACAGAAGGGAACAGAGAAAGGAGTGAGCTTTCGGGAGTTGAGTAAGGTCGCTCAAAAAATCCAGAAGATGAAATGCAATGATTATCAGATTCACTTCAAACGATAGGGAAGAGATTCTACTCAATTTTTTAACCAGATAAAAATAGATACAATTTCAATTACACTGAAACGATGCAGATGATATTGAACATGAATAAAATGAAAGCCACACAGGCAGTGCAGGGAAACGCTTAGTAAAGCCATAAATGCAGTGTTGGGTAGTCACTTAGGAAAGCCACAAAGGCGATGCTGACTAACATTGTGGTTACATATGCATATGAATACTAACTAGACCATTAAGGTACTAGTATCTCCCGACAGTAACAGACCATCCTTATATCTCCCCGATATAGACCATCCTTATAACTCTTTAATAAACTAACTCATGTCAATATGCAGAATGCAATAATCGATAATACAATGAATACATCGATGCACAACGAGTAATGAATTCTGAGCATCAATAAGGATTTTCAATAAATGTATAAGGCTCAAAACTGGGCATTAAAGACAAACGATGCAATTCATAATAATTATAATAGAGTTTAAAGAAAGTTCGATAACAATTTCAAAAAAATATTCACGAGGACAAGTGGATGAAATTGAGTTTCAGATAGAAATCTCTTACCTCAATCCAAGTGAGATAAAGCTAAAACGCCCTCGATCAAATCCTCTGAATTAACCTAGGTCAAATCACTTATTAGAACACTATCCACACTACTATATTATAAACCTAATATAACTACCCGCGGCATATTCATTCCTTAACCTGGAACGACACAGCTCAAATCGGGTCCCACACACAACAAACCGAACTAGAAGACCCATCACACTCTTCGAGGCACAGAAATAATCCAGAAATATTTTTAATTTTCATTGAGCATTATTTATAGTCTAATACAGCATATGGAATAAAAATATAATTTTTAAATATTTTTTTGAATATTTTTGACTAAAAATAATTTCTTTAAATATACTAAAAGACCATAAATTGCCAAAATTGCTTCTAGCTCAAAATAAAGACTCATAATTTTTGAAAAGCCTTAATATAGGTATAAAAATTATAAAAATAAAAATTAGAATTTAAGAGGTATTAAAACTATTTCTTTATTTTTTGTATTTTAATATTCGACACGATATAAAAATGATAACAATTTAATTCTAAAAATCACCAAACTTAAACTGGATTTCATTTATACTTTAAAAACACTACTCTTAATTTTTTCAGAACTTTTTCATGAGTTGTAAAGGCTTCAAAGGATTTTACAATTCCAAAATTTCAGAAAACATTTAAAATACATACGTTTTCAAAAAATTACAATTTTTTGCCAGAAATTCCCACTTAGCCTAAGATATTCTACTGTAAAATTTGACATGCTAACAATCATTAGGCACCTCCTAACACATGCACCAAACCTAACGCTAGTCAGTGATACACCTATGTAAGCACAGGGTACCATAACTGCTCACTAACAAGACCCACTTCCATTTTTTCCTTCTTGTTCTCTGCACTCAACACCTACATTATTTACAGACCCACAACCTCAAGCATTGGTTCACTCAACACACCCACTCATCCACACACAATACACACTCCATACACTCACATATTCGACTCGTACACACACACACACACAGCTGTATCTCGATATACTCTCTCATATCATCCCTTTGCTCCCCCATCTCACACATTACGTATCCATAAATACATATATGTATCACCTTCCACGCCCACTGCCTCACAAATGTGGGTCTCCCTCTTCTTTCTTTCACACACCACACACATATAAAACACACACACCACACATAGCACTTCAATACCCACATAGCACTCACACATGCACTCAACACACATGCACACAATACACAGACACCCCCCTCACACCTTCTACACACACACACACACAAGCCCACCACACACAGAACCCACGCACATGCCCAACTATGCCACACCCCTTTGTAACACACACCAGAAACACACCTTATACTCATGCACAAAGCCCACCAAAGACACACCTATAGACTCACAAACACTTAGAACACCCACGGTTTCATGCATCACACACAATACCTACACACACCCCAAGCATGCACCCAACTGCACACATGCAGGGCTATAAAACGGGCCAAAACATCACTCTAACACCCCTACCCACACACTGAAAAATCACGCGCACACACTGTATCCACAACACACACATGTTGCCCATTGGCAGCCTCATGCACCCATACTTATATACATAACACACACACACACTCTTAAGAAACACACCATACACATACACACATACAAGCGCACGCACACAGTACGCCGCAAACGCACGCACCCAATCTAAGTTCACTCTCTCCTTCAATCTCTTCTCCAAGACATGAACTCGCACACTCAACCAACATTAACCCACAAGCTTCACGGTAGCCCTTTTATGGCAGCCATGGCTTGGCCATAGCCCATGACACTTACGACAAATCTAGGTTTTTCTTCCCCAACACAGCCACCATACTCCCATGCCCACAAATTCTTACTATTTCATTCAGTAATGGCCGTATATATATATATATATATATATATATATATATATATATATATATATATATATGATAACCCTAATTTGGAATATAACCAAAAAGCCCCCCTAACTTTTGTTATTATTCTAGTTTTTACCTAAAATTTTCTCTTATTACAAAAAGATCCAAAATAATTATTTACAATAATTTTTATGTGCTAGGAAAATTGAACGGGTTGTTACATAATCCTGTTTCACTAGTCATCACTAAAAGTCGTTAATTGTTGTAGATAAAATATTAATTATACACATTGTTACTAGATATGCGTATAAATGGTCGCTAAAAGTTGTTAATAAAAATTTGGTCACGTTAATCGTCACTAAACACTTCAATCAATATTACTTATAACTGTTAAAATAAATTATAACTTATGGTATCTAAAATAAATTTATCGCTAAGGGTCATAAATTATAACACTTAGCTCCACTAATCTACAACATTTCGTTTAAAAATGTCACTAAAGTTGACAAAAAATATTGCTCACCAAATGGTCGCTAAGCCTCAAATAAATAATTAATTGCATTTTTATTGTAAAACTAGCTTAAGATTTTGAGGTGTTACAACCATGCCATTCCACCGACCCCCACAGCTTGGGACCTCCGCTCCCTCCCTTCCACATCCTTCCACTGTCCACTCACTCCCACACAGCACCACTGCACCACTTCACCCACCCTCACATATGAGGCGGCGACCCACTACGAGGACCCACCCTCGTTGAGATCAGTTTTCTCATCCACCACAAAACAACCCTTGATCAGCCATTGTCACCCACTAATCAAACCGCCACCGCCATACACTGCCAACAATAGCCTCCAATTCGTCCAGCATTGCTACTAATTAACCCTCCTTAAACCACCTTCATAAATTATCAGGCATCCACGCGTCATACACGTTAACCTCATTTGATCTAACCTATGATGCCTCAATCTTCAATGTGAATATGTTGTACTATGCACATGTACTCCAGTAAAAACCCCGACCGGCTCCGACTGAGCCAGAACCGGTGGTAGCAACTGCAAGTCGACAGCCATCGATGAAGGTTCAATAAGACAACAATGGTGATGATTATCTAGTTAAGAAGGAGGGGGTCAATAAGTAGGTTTAAGCCAGGAGATCATGAAGGACCAAATAGAAGGGATTTTTGAAATAGCAAACTCGCTAATTACTGGTAAAGAGAACTTTAACATCATGGCCAAGGCGAAAGCGATTGAGACCAACAAAACTTTGACCTTAAACACCCAGTTACCCAAAATATTCTCCAGCAAGTTTTGTTTATCTGAATCTTATCCCTCCTTGTCCTCGCCACAAGCCTCCAATTCGTTGATCTGTTGCATGGGCAGTGGCGACATGTTGAAGTGTGGTGGTCTTGGGTGGCACTGCGTGGCCTCGGGTGGCTGAAAGGCGAGAGTGTGAGTGGGGGTGGTTATGGATGACGAAGGACAGCGTTTAGTATTGGAAGCAAGTGGTGCTAGTGTCAGGCAGTGAGAAGATGTCGATGGAAGAAAATAAGGGGGAGGGGGGTTATTTTAACAGCTGGTGGTGGGTTATGTGCGACCTCTAGCTCCGGTTAGCCGTCAGACTGCTTTGGTTCAACATTAAGATTTTTGGTACTTTTTTAGTAGGTTTAAATTGTTGGGTACTAAAGCTATAATGTAGTGATACTTTAGGGTACGGATTTGACATTGACCCTTAACATTTTGAAAAAAAGAAAGAAAACAAGAAGCCCTTATGTTTTGTAGAGGTTATGTTGCTTGCACTTGAAAATTCAGGGTATCTTTGTTGTCCACAGGAGCTTGTCACATCTCCACATTGTCCTATTTTTTAGGAGAATTTTGCCTGTTATTAGTAAAGTTTTGACCGATTCTTTTCTTAATGTTAGTTAATTAGGAAATGATTATTTTCACATCATGAAATGCTTGTCTACACCTTAATTTGTCACTAAAAAGTGGAATCAGTGGCATAATATTAACTTTTTAACAACAAATCATTGCATTTACAAGCAACTAAGTTGTAGAGATAGAAGCTTCCTTAAATAACTTCAAGTTAATTTTCTTTTCAAAGTAGTATCACACGTCTTTTGAGACTTTTCTGTAAAAGAAGTTTTGCACAAACTGATATGGTTCTAAAGGTGGGGGTTTCAACTTAAACCTTATTATGCGAAATGCACACCAATTGGTTGTTAAGTGTTTGGATGAGGTTAGGGGTGCAACTTAGGCTGGCTGAATAGGCTAAGGGTCAGATCATGCTCAACCCACTCTTCAAAAGTCGTGCCCATGTCCTGCCCAGCCCATCTATGGACCTGACAATATCTGTCCATGCCGAGCCTATCAAAATTTTGGTAAACACGGGGTGCCAACAGATTGTCCATGGTTACGAATTACGTTTTTTTTAATAATGATTTTAAAACATATCATTGACCATCAAATTCTATAATTTAGTCATGATAATGAAAAAAGTACTTTAAAGCCAAAAAAATGAACTTAAATATAAGCATGGAAATAAATATTTTGGGACAAAATGAGAGAAAAACACTAAAGGATATATATATATATATATATATATATATATATATATATATATATATATATATATATATATATATATATATATATAGGGTCATGATCCATTGATAGCGCTAGCATGTTGCTAGCACTTTTTGGCCGTTCGCTATATAATGTAGCCGACGATAATTTACCGTCCGCTACATTATGTAGTTGACGGGTGAAAAAATACTGGGCATGGCGCACGATCTGGCCGTCCATTCTTGGCCGTGGACGGCCAGATCGCGCTAGCAACTTGGGTTAAGTTGCTAGCGCTATCAACGGATCAGCTATATATATATATATATATATATATATATATATATATATATATATATATATATATATATATATATATATATATATATATATGGGGGCCGATCCACATCTACCGGTGGGAAAATAACAATTTTCCCACCGAACCGCAGGTAAGAGCAGCGGTTGACCACGTGGACGGAAAAAAGGACGGAAAAGACCAAAAAGGACCAAAATGGCACGAGAAATTCACCAAAATATTGCGAGAAAATGAAAATCTCGCGAGAAAATTGGCATAATGCCCAACCGCGTGTGGGAGTTGCGGTTGGCATTAATGCCCAACCGCAACCCCTACATGCGGTTGGGAATTATTTGCCAAGTGCATTTTTTTTAAAAAAAGGACACATATATATTATAATAATAATAAAAAAGACATTTAAAGGACACATATATATATTATAATAATAATAAAAAGGACATGAAGGACAATGGAGAAAACCCCAACCGCCACACTTAGTGGCGGTTGGTATCATTGCAAATTTTTTTTTTCTGTCGCTAAAAGTGAAAACTTAATTAGACAGTTTTTCACGAATTTATAAAAAATAGCTAGAGCTAGATCTTGCCAAATTGCAAAAAAGAGACCGTAGTTATTTTTAAAAGATCTATATTAGGAAAAAATTTCAGATTTTTCCAAAAACTGGAAAGGGGTTAACTGAAATGGGGAACCTTGTAACTTTGTAGTATAATTTAAAATATCAAGCTAGCGCGATTTCGTGCGAAACTTTTATGAGAACCCTATGATGTTAGGAAGTTCTATTTTCCAGGACTTCGAGCCATTCCGAAGTCGTTAGTTAATTGTTTGGCAGAACGGGCTAATTTTTTTAGGTCTATTTCCCAAAAAATTGCACCGTTCGGCCAAAAAATTAGCTAACAATTTCAGAATGGCCCAAAATCCTGGAAAATGAAACTTCTCAATGTCCTTGGGTTCTCATAAAAGTTTCGCACGAAATCGCGCTAGCTTGATATTTTAAATTATACTGCAAAGTTACAAGGTTCCCCGTTTCAGTTAACCCCTTTCCAGTTTTTGGAAAAATCTGAAATTTTTCTCTGATATAGATCTTTTAAAAATAACTATAGTCTCTTTTTTGTAATTTGGCAAAATCTAGTTCTAGCTATTTTTTATAAATTCGTTAAAAACTATCTAATTAAGTTTTCACATTTAGCGACAGAAAAAAAATAAATTTGCAATGATACCAACCGCCACTAAGTGTGGCGGTTGGGTTTTCTCCATTTTCCTTCATGTCCTTTTTATTATTATTATAATATCCTTTCATGTCCTTTTTATTATTATTATAGAATTTTTCATGAATTTATACAAAATAGCTAGAGCTAGATTTTGCCAAAGTGCAAAACAGAGACCCTAGTTATTTTCAAAAGATCTGTATCAGGTAAAAAGTTCAGATTTTTTCAAAGACTGAAAAGGGGTTAACTGATACGCGCAACCTTGTAACTTTGCAGTGTAATTTAAAATATCAGGCCAGCGCGATTTCGCACAAAACTTTTATGAGAACCCTAGGATGTTGGGAAGTTCCATTCCCAAGGAATTCGGGCCATTCCGAAGCCGTTAGCTAATTTTTTGGCCGAACGGGCTTTTAAGCGCTCGATCCGGACACCGGTTCGGGATTTTTAGGCGAAAAATCCGTAAAATACTTTTTAGATCAAGAATGAACTCAGGAAGCTTTAAAATAACTTTTTAAAGCACTTTTGATATTTTCTCATGCCAGGGGGCATTTTGGTAATTTGCCACCCCCGCGATGGGTGTTTTGGTAATTTTACGGTGTCAAGTTTTTCAGTCCAGAAATGTAAGTAAAACATCTGAAAGGTTGTTTTGAAGCTGGTTTGATGGGCGTTAGGGTGACAATGAACCCCCGGGGGCATTTCGGTAATTTACCGCTCATCGGGGGCTATTTTCCTAACTGAACCAGCTTGAAAAATTTCCCGAATGATTTTTAGTTATAGGATAGGGGTGTAAGACACCCGGAAAGTTATTTTGTTCCAGTTGTTCTGAGATGTTTGTTGGGGCGATGGCTGTCAGGGGGTGTTTTGCATACGTAGCGGGGCAAAGGGGTTAACTGATACGGGGATCCTTGTAACTTTGCAGTGTAATTTAAAATATCAAGCCAGCGCGATTTCACGCGAAAATTTTATGAGAACCCTAGGGTGTTGGGAAGTTCCATTCCCAAGGAATTCGGGTCATTCCGAAGCCGTTAGCTAATTTTTTGGCCAAACAGGCTTTTAAGCGCTCGATTCGGACACCGGTTCGGGATTTTTGGGCGAAAAGTCCGTAGAATACTTTTTAGATCAAGAATGAATTTGGGAAGCTTAAAATAACATTTCAATGCACTTTTGAGATCGTTCTGATGCCAGGGGCATTTTGGTAATTTGCCACCCCGCGAGGGGTGTTTTGCTAATTTTACGGTGTCAAGTTTTTCAGTCCAGAAATGTAAGTAAAACATCTGAAAGGTTATTTTGAAGCTGGTTTGATGGGCGTTAGGGTGACAATGAACCCCCGGGGGCATTTCGGTAATTTGCCCGCAATGACGGGGGCTATTTTGCTAACTGAACCAGCTTGAAAAATTTCCCGAATGATTTTTAGTTATAGGATAGGGGTGTAAGACACCCGAAAAGTTATTTTGTTCCAGTTGTTCTGAGATGTTTGTTGGGGCGATGGCTGTCAGGGGGTGTTTTGCATACGTAGCGGGGCAAAGGGGTTAACTGATACGGGGATCTTTGTAACTTTGCAGTGTAATTTAAAATATCAAGCCAGCGCGATTTCGCGCGAAAATTTTATGAGAACCCTAGGGTGTTGGGAAGTTCCATTCCCAAGGAATTCGGGCCATTCTGAAGCCGTTAGCTAATTTTTTGGCCGAACGGGCTTTTAAGCGCTCGATTCGGACACCGGTTCGGGATTTTTGGGCGAAAAGTCCGTAGAATACTTTTTAGATCAAGAATGAATTCGGGAAGCTTAAAATAACATTTCAATGCACTTTTGAGATCGTTCTGATGCCAGGGGCATTTTGGTAATTTGCCACCCCGCGAGGGGTGTTTTGCTAATTTTACGGTGTCAAGTTTTTCAGTCCAGAAATGTAAGTAAAACATCTGAAAGGTTATTTTGAAGCTGGTTTGATGGGCGTTAGGGTGACAATGAACTCCCGGGGCATTTCGGTAATTTGCCCGCAATGACGGGGGCTATTTTGCTAACTGAACCAGCTTGAAAAATTTCCCGAATGATTTTTAGTTATAGGATAGGGGTGTAAGACACCCGGAAAGTTATTTTGTTCCAGTTGTTCTGAGATGTTTGTTGGGGCGATGGCTGCCAGGGGGTGTTTTGCATACGTAGCGGGGTAATTTTTGTTAACGCATCCCCTTTAAAATCTTCGGATGAAATATTTGGAATATAATTGATGTGATACATTTAAAAAGTAGTAAGCAAAGCGGTTTTGAGACTGCCGGTGGTGTAGCCGCCATATGGGGCGTTGGGGTGATAATGAACCCCCGGGGGAATTTCGGTAATTTGCCGCTCATCGGGGGCTATTTTGCTAATTTTACATTACACAAATTTGTGCTTAAAATAACTTTTAGTTCATGAAAGAGTGTGAGACACCTGAAAAGTTATTTTAAAGAGTGAATTCAGGAAGCTTAAAATCCCGTTTCAAAGCTTAAAATCCCGTTTCCGAAAAAAGTTATAATTTTTTTTGTCACGTTTTTTTCGCTCATTGCACCTCAGGCACGCTAGTTAGCCCATTTGTAAGAATTTCGGCGAAAAACGAGACACATTATTTTTTGGATTTTCCTAGGAAGGGCCTATTCGGGCACACTTAAGGCCCCAATTGATAGCTTCCGAAAAAAATTGTAATTTTTTTTGTCACTTTTTTTCGCTCATTGCACCTTAGGCACGCTAGTTAGCCCATTTGTAAGAATTTCGGCGAAAAACGGGACACATTATTTTTTGGGTTTTCCTAGGAAGGGCCTATTCGGCCACACTTTAAGGCCCAATTGATAGCTTCCGAAAAAAGTTACAATTTTTTTTGTCACTTTTTTTTCTCTCATTGCACCTCATGCACGCTAGTTAGCCCATTTCTATGAATTTCGGCGAAAAGCGAGACGCGTAATTTTTTCGAATGCGTCATATGAAAGGTATATTCGCGCACATTTTAGCGCCAAATTCATAGCATGCGAAAAATTATGTACATTTCTTTTTGGTACAGTTTTTTGTAACATCACAGCAGCTAGCCACGCACGTCAGGATAATGGTAATGAAGGCGTCTAGCTTCATTCTTTTTCAGCTCCCAGGCTATCCTATACCTAAACGTCAAGGCATCCTTCCTAGTCCACGAGGAGTGTTTGAGCACTTCCGAGCGAGCAATGTAGTCCATGTACTTGAGGACGTAAATCCCGCAATCGTGACCGTTATATTGCTTTGGTCGGTCCTTTATCATCACGACCGTCCAAGGGTCCCCCTGTGGCCGTTCGCACGCTAGCGAGAGGACAGTAGTCTGCATCCAACAATAAAAACGAGAATCAAGCCTATGAAACAAGAACAATATACTATGAGCCAAGGTCAAAAAATAAAAACTAACCACTAAAGTGATGTACTCGTTGTACATCTGTGCCAGCAGCTGTCCAGGCTCGTCCTCCCTTAGGCTATCGTATATGTGAACTGTTCTGAACGCTGGATGGAGAACTAATAGGAACCAGTGGTTTGCATGATGACAAGGTATCATGATAAGGTTCGCATCAGCAGCGGGACATTGATAGTCTGCGTTCATCATGCCTAACACGTTTCGACCTGGTTTCCACTTACTCCTGCCGCCCCCTCGCCTCCATTCTGTGAATTCTCTCACCGTTAATTCCACAAAATGAGTGGGATACATGTTAAGCTTAAAATATATCCGACGTCCTCTAACGTAACAGTCATTTCACCAAACCGGAAGTGAAATGAGTTCGTCTCGCTCCTCCATCGTTCAACTAGAGCGGATATAAGGCAATCGTCGTGTCGAGACCATTTCCCGCAATCGGTGAACATGGTTAAATTTTGACGGTGTAATAGCTGTATTTGTTCCTCGTTTAGTACCCACTCTTCAAGGTGCCTTGTGCTTTGAATTGTTTCCAAAACACCCCTATCGACACCGTCAAATACGTGCCTCGCGACGTGGTCATCGTCATCGTATAGGATTGATGTATCATGAGGTCCACGGCTGAAATTCATACCTCTAAGAACAAAATATAATTATAAACCAACTTAGCGTCCATAATATTTACATTCCAAAACTATAACTGGATCTTTAACCTAGCTTACCAACACATTAGCAATAGTCATTATTTCAATGTATTAAAACAAATCCTCACTTCCCACCACTCCGAACGCTTAATTACGCTAGTTCCCACTGAATTTAGCGCCAACGTGGTTATATAGCAATATACCCCCCGATGGCCCCTACACCCCCAACACCTCAAAACCGCTTTAAAGTCAAGTTTTTAAATGGGTCACGTCAATTATATACCAAATATATCAGGAAAAATTTTAAAGGGGCAAAGTTACCAAAACACCCGCTACTTATGCAAAATACCCCCTGGCAGTCATCGCCGGTGCGTCACAAGGTTCAGAACATCCGGAACAAAATAAGTTTTCGGGTGTCTCACACCCTTTCCTGAACTAAAAGTTATTTTAAGATATGAATTTTAAGCTGGATCCTTCCTAGCAAAATAGCCCCCGATGAGCGGTAAATTACCGAAATGCCCCTGGGGGTTCACTATCACCCCAACGCCCCCGAACCAGCTTCAAAACAACATTTCAGGTGGTTTACTTACATTTCTGGACTAAAAAGTCGTTTGAAAAACTTGGCGCGGAAAAATTACCAAAACACCCCTCGCGGGGTGGCAAATTACCAAAATGCCCCTGGCATCAGGAAAAATATCAAATAGCCTTAAAATGCTATTTTACGCCTCCTAAGTTAATTCTTGATCTAAAAAGTATTTTACGGATCTTTCGCGCAAAAATCGCGAACCGGTGTCCGGATCGAGCGCTTAAAGGCCCGTTCGGCCAAAAAAATAGCTAACGGCTTCGGAATGGCGCGAATTCCTGGGGAATGGAACTTCCCAACATCCTAGGGTTCTCATAAAAGTTTTGCACGAAATCGCGCTAGCTTGGTATTTTAAATTAGACTGCGAAGTTACACGGTTCCCCATATCAGCTAGCCCCTTTACAGTCTTTGGAAAAATCTGAAATTTTTACCTGATACAGATCTTTTGAAAATACCTAGGGTCTCTGTTTTGTACTTTGGCAAAATCACGCTCTAGCTATTTTTTATAAATTCGTGAAAAAATTATCTAATTAAGTTTTCACCTTTAGCGACAATTACGTTTCGTATTCACATTAAACACACATAGTCATAGTGTTACACCCTAGGAATACACATAGTGTTGAAAATTATTTCCTCCAGTTGTGTTACAACGTTCAGTTACCAAAATACCCTCGCTGAGCGACAAATTATCGAAATACCCCCGGGGATTCATTATCACCCCTACGCGCGCCAAATCAGCTTCAAAACAACATTTCAGTTTTGTAATTACATTTCTGGACTAAAAAGTCCGTCGAAAAACTTAGCACTGTAAAATTACCGAAATACCCCTCTCGGGGCGACGAATTACCGAAATGCCCCTGGCATCGAAAAATATCAAAAGTGCTTCGAAATGCTATTTTAGGCTCCCTGAATTCATTCTTGACCTAAAAAGTATTTTACGGAGGTTTCACCCAAAAATCCCGAACCGGTTCCGGATCAAGCGCTTAAAGGGCCGTTCGGCCAAAAAAATAGGTAACGGCTTCGGAATGGCCCGAATTCCTGGGGAATGGAACTTCCCAACATCCTAGGGTTCTCATAAAATTTTCGCGCGAAATCGCGCTAGCTTGATATTTTAAAATACACTGCAGAATTACAAGGTTCCCCATATCAGTTAACCCCTTTCCAGTCTTTGGAAAAATCTGAAATTTTTACCTGAGACAGATCCTTTAAGAATAACTAGGGTCTCTTTTTTGCATTTTGCCAAAATCTAGCTCTAGCTATTTTTTATAAATTCGTGAAAAACTGTCTATATTTGGCGCCCTAAAAAATCGCTATTTTGGAATCTATAAATGTAATACGCTGATTTGTATAAACCTAACATTGAATTATAAGGAAATTCAAAATACTTACTTGTTGTGACTTGATGTATTTAAAGAAAAATCTACCGATCTTCTAGCGGTTATCCACCGATCTTCTAGCGTAAAATTTTTTGGTTTGTATTGTTGTGGAGATTATGTAGGTGAGATATGAAGTACGAAGGAAGTTGGTAAAGATGATAGAGTGCAGAAGAAGGGTTCGGGGGAGGGGATTATAGAGAGAAAAGTGAGGAAGAGAGAAGAAAAAAGACAGAAAAAAGTGAGGAAGAGAGCAGAAAAAAGACAAAAAAAACCCGTGATTGAGCGGTCAAAGGCTGCGGCAAAAAAAAAAATTTTGGCAGAAGGACAACACGTGGGGCATCATGGGGGAGGGGGGCATCACCCGGGGGGGCACCACGTGGCAGGGCCATCGCCCCCAACCGCGGGTTGTTTATGCGGTTGGGCCACGTGGCAAGGGGAGGGGCCGCCACGTGCCCCAACCGCGGGTTGTATAAGCGGTTGGGCCACGTGGCAGGGGTGGGGGGCGCCACGCAGCAGGGGCCATCGCCCCAACCGCGTATACAACCCGCGGTTGGGCCACGTGGCATGGGTGGGGGACGCCACGTGGCAGGGTCCATGCCCCAACCGCGGGTTGTATACGCGGTTGGGCCACGTGGCAAGGGTGGGGGACGCCACGTGGCAGGGCCCATGGGGTTGGGCCACGTGGCAGGGGTGGGGGACGCCACGTGGCAGGGGTATTAATGCCAACCGCTGCTTCTTCATGCGGTTGGTGTCCTTTTTCTCCTTTTCCCCATTTTCTCGCCATTTTCTCACCATTTTCTCATGCCTTTTTTGCCATTAATGCAGTATCAGTAAAACTTTTTCCCAACCGCTGCTCTTACCCGCGGTTCGGTGGAGAAATTGTTATTTCTCCACCGGTGGGTGTGGATCGGCCCCCTATATATATATATATATATATATATATATATATATATATATATATATATATATATATATATATATATATACATATATATATATATATATATATAT